>CM075173.1:13526692-13534142 GCA_037576465.1 Parascaris univalens
TGTGTATGTTTGTGTGTGTGTGTTTGTGTGTGAATGTTTGTGTGTGTTTGTGTGTGTGTGTTTTGTGTTGTGTGTGTTTGTGTGTTTGTGTGTTTGTATGTGTGTTTATGTGTGTGTTTGGGTGTGAGTGTTTGTGTGTGGGTGTTTGTGTGGTGCGTGTTTGTGTTGTGTGTGTTTGTGTGTGTGTGCGTATGTGTGTGTGTTTCTGTGTGTGTGTTTGTGCGTGTGTTTGTGTGTGTGTGTTTGTGTGTGTGTGTTTGTGTGTTTGTGTGTTTTTGTGTGTGCTAGCGTTTGTGTGTGTGTGTTTGTGCGTGTGTGTTATTGTGTGTGCGTTTGTGTGTGTGTTTGTGTGTGTATGTTTGTAGGTGTTTGTGTGTGTGTTTGTGTGTGTGTGTTTGTGTGTGTGTTTGTGTGTGTGTTTCTATGTGTGTTTGTGTGTGTTTGTGTGTGTGTGTTTGTGCGTGTGTTTGTGTGTGTGTTTGTGTGTGTGTTTGTGTGTGCGTGTGTGTCTGTGTGTGTGTTTGTGTGTGTTTGTGTGTGCATGCTTGGGTGTGTGTTTGTGTTCGTGTTTGTGTGTGTGTGTTTGTGTGTGTGTTTGTGTGTGTGTGTTTGTGTGTGTGTTTTTGTGTGTGTGTTTGTGTGTGTGTGCGTTTGTGTTTGTGTGTTTGTGTGTGTGAGTGTCTGTATGTGTGTTTGTGTGTGTGTTAGAGTGTGTGTGTTTGTGTGTGTGTGTGTTTTTGTGTGTGTGTTTGTGTGTGTGTGTTTGTGTTGTGTGTGTTTGTGTGTGTGTGTTTGTATGTGTGTTTGTGTGTGTGTTTTGTGTGAGCGTGTTTTTGTGTGTTTGTGTTGTGTGTGTTTGTGTGTGTGTGCGTTTGTGTGTGTGTTTCTGTGTGTGTGTTTGTGCATGTGTTTGTGTGTGTGTTTGTATGTGTGTTTTGTGTGTGTTTTGTGTGTGTGTTTGTGTGTGTGTGTGTTTGTGTGTTTGTGTGTTTTTGTGTGTGCTAGCGTTTGTGTGTGTGTGTGTTTGTGTGTGTGTGTTTTTGTGTGTGTGTTTGTGTGTGTGTTTGCGTGTGTGTGTGTGTCTGTGTGTGTGTTTGTGTGTGTTTGTGTGTGCATGCTTGGGTGTGTGTTTGTGTTCGTGTTTCTGTGTGTGTGTTTGTGTGTGTGTGCGTTTGTGTGTGTGTTTGTGTGTTTGTGTGTTTGTATGTGTGTTTGTGTGTGTGTTTGTGTGTGAGTGTGTGTTTGTTTGTGTATGTTTGTGTGTGTGTGTTTGTGTGTGTGTTTTTGTGTGTGTTTGTGTGTGTGTGTGTTTGTGTGTGTATGTTTGTAGGTGCGTTTGTGTGTGTGTTTGTGTGTGTGTGTTTGTGTGTGTGTTTGTGTGTGTGTTTGTGTGTGTGTTTGTATGTGTGTTTGTGTGTGTGTTTGTGTGTGCGTGTTTTTTGTGTGTTTGTGTCTGTGTGTTTGTGCGTGTATTTGTGTGTGTGTTTGTGTGTGTGTTTGTGTGTGTGTTTGCGTGTGTGTGCGTGTCTGTGTGTGTGTTTGTGTGTGTGTTTGGGTGTGTGTTTGTGTGTGTGTGTTTGTGTGTGTTTGTGTGTGTGTGTTTCTGTGTGTGTGTTTGTGTTTGTGTTTGTGTGTGTGTTTGTGTGTGTGTTTGTATGTATATTTGTGCATGTGTTTGCGTGTGTGTGTGTTTGTGTGTATGTGTTTTTGTGTGTGTGTTTGTGTGTGGGTTTGTGTGTGTGTTTGTGTGTGTGTTTCTGTGTGTGTTTGTGTGTCTGTTTGTGTGTGTGTGTTTGTTTGTGTGTGCTTCTGTTTGTGTGTGTTTGTGTGTGTTTGTGTGTGTGTGTTTGTGTGTGTGTGTTTGTGTGTGTGTTTGTGTGTGTTTGTGTGTGTCTGTTTGTGTGTGTGTTTGTATGTATGTTTGTGTGTATGTGTTTGTGTGTGTGGGTTTGTGTGTGCGTTTGCGTGTGTGATTGTGTGTGTTTGTGTGTGTGTGTTTGTGTATGAGTGTTTGTCTGTCTGTTTGTGTGTGTGTTTGTGTGTGGGTTTGTGTGTGTGTTTGTGTGTGCGTTTCCATGTGTGTTTGTGTGTCTGTTTGTGTGTGTTTGTGTGTGTGTGTGTTTGTGTGTGTGTTTCTGTGTGTGTGTTTGTGTGTGTGTTTGTGTGTGTTTGCGCGTGTGATTGTGTGTCTTTGTGTGTGTGTGTTTGTGTGTGTGTGCGTTTGTGTGTGTGTGTTTGTGTGTGTGTGTGTTTGTGTGTGCGTGTTTGTGTGTTTGTGTGTGTGTGGGTGTTTGTGTGTGTGTGTTTTGTGTGTGTCTGTTTCTGTGTGTGTGTTTGTGTGTGTGTGCGTTTGTGTGTGTGTTTGTGTGTTTGTGTGTTTGTATGTGTGTTTGTGTGTGTGTTTGGTGTGTGTGTTGTTTGTGGGTATTTGTGTGTGTGCGTGTTTGTGTTGTGTGTGTTTGTGTGTGTGTGTGTTTGTGTGTGTGTTTCTGTGTGTGTGTTTGTGTGTATGTGTTTGTGTGTGTGTGTGTTTGTGCGTGTGTGTGTTTGTGTGTGTGTGTTTCTGTGTGCGTGTTTGTGTGTGTGTGCGTTTGTGTGTGTGTTTGTGTGTTTGTGTGTTTGTATGTGTGTTTGTGTGTGTGTTTGTGTGTGTGTGTGTGTTTGTTTGTGTATGTTTGTGTGTGTGTGTTTGTGTGTGTGTTTTTGTGTGTGTTTGTGTGTGTGTGTGTTTGTGTGTGTATGTTTGTAGGTGCGTTTGTGTGTGTGTTTGTGTGTGTGTGTTTGTGTGTGTGTTTGTGTGTGTGTTTGTGTATGTGTTTGTATGTGTGTTTGTGTGTGTGTTTGTGTGTGCGTGTTTTTGTGTGTTTGTGTCTGTGTGTTTGTGCGTGTGTTGTGTGTGTGTTTGTGTGTGTGTTTGTGTGTGTGTTTGTGTGTGTGTGTTTCGGTGTGTGTGTTTGTGTGTGTGTGCGTTTGTGTGTGTGTTTGTGTGTTTGTGTGTTTGTGTGTGTGTTTGTGTGTGTGTTTGTGTGTTTGTGTGTTTGTATGTGTGTTTGTGTGTGTGTGTTTGTGTGTGTGTGTGTTTGTGTGTGTGTGTGTTTGTGTGTGTGTTTCTGTGTGTGTGTTTATGTGTATGTGTTTTGTGTGTGTGTGTGTTTGTGTGTGTGTGTTTCTGTGTGTGTGTTTGTGTGTGTGCGTTTGTGTGTGTGTTTGTGTGTTTGTGTGTTTGTATGTGTGTTTGTGTGTGTGTGTTTGTGTGTGTGTGTGTTTGCGTGTGTGTGTTTTTGTGTGTGTTTTTGTTTGTGCTAGCGTTTGTGTGTGTGTTTGTGTGTGTGTGTGTTTTGTTTGTGTATGTTTGTGTGTGTGTGTTTGTGTGTGAATGTTTGTGTGTGTTTGTGTGTGTGTGTTTGTGTTGTGTGTGTTTGTGTGTTTGTGTGTTTGTGTGTGTGTTTATGTGTGTGTTTGGGTGAGAGTGTTTGTGTGTGGGTGTTTGTGTGGGTGCGTGTTTGTGTTGTGTGTGTTTTGTGTGTGTGTGCGTTTGTGTGTGTGTTTCTGTCTGTGTGTTTGTGCGTGTGTTTGTGTGTGTGTGTTTGTGTGTGTGTGTGTTTGTGTGTTTGTGTGTTTTTGTGTGTGCTAGCGTTTGTGTGTGTGTGTTTGTGTGTGTGTGTTATTGTGTGTGCGTTTGTGTGTGTGTTTGTGTGTGTATGTTTGTAGGTGCGTTTGTGTGTGTGTTTGTGTGTGTGTGTTTGTGTGTGTGTTTGTGTGTGTGTTTCTATGTGTGTTTGTGTGTGTGTTTGTGTGTGTGTTTGTGTATGTGTTTGTATGTGTGTTTGTGTGTGTGTTTGTGTGTGCGTGTTTTTGTGTGTTTGTGTCTGTGTGTTTGTGCGTGTGTTTGTGTGTGTGTTTGTGTGTGTGTTTGCGTGTGTGTGTGTGTCTGTGTGTGTGTTTGTGTGTGTTTGTGTGTGCATGCTTGGGTGTGTGTTTGTGTTCGTGTTTGTGTGTGTGTGTTTGTGTGTGTGTTTGTGTGTGTGTGTTTGTGTGTGTGTGTTTCTGTGTGTGTGTTTGTGTTTGTGTTTGTGTGTCTGTTTTGTGTGTGTGTTTGTATGTATATTTGTGCATGTGTTTGCGTGTGTGTGTGTTTGTGTGTATGTGTTTTTGTGTGTGTGTTTGTGTGTGGGTTTGTGTGTGTGTTTGTGTGTGTGTTTCTATGTGTGTTTGTGTGTCTGTTTGTGTGTGTGTGTTTGTTTGTGTGTGCTTCTGTTTGTGTGTGTTTGTGTGTGTTTGTGTGTTTTGTGTTTGTGTGTGTGTGTTTGTGTGTGTGTTTGTGTGTGTTTGTGTGTGTGCCTGTTTGTGTGTGTGTTTGTATGTATGTTTGTGTGTATGTGTTTGTGTGTGTGTGTTTGTGTGTGAGTGTTTGTCTGTCTGTTTGTGTGTGTGTTTGTGTATGGGTTTGTGTGTGTGTTTGTGTGTGCGTTTCCATGTGTGTTTGTGTGTCTGTTTGTGTGTGTTTGTGTGTGTTTGTGTGTGTGTTTCTGTGTGTGTGTTTGTGTGTGTGTTTGTGTGTGTTTGTGCGTGTGATTGTATGTGTCTTTGTGTTGTGTGTTTGTGTGTGAGTGTTTGTCTGTCTGTTTGAGTCTGTGTTTGTATGTGTGTTTGTGTGTGTGTTTGTGCGTGTGTGCTTGTGTGTGTCTGTGTGTGTGTTTGTGTGTGTTTGTGTGTGTGTTTTGTGTGTGTGTTGTTTGTGTGTGTGTTTGTGTGTGTGTTTGTATGTGTGTTTGTGTGTGTGTTTGTGTGTGTGTTTGTGTGTGTGTGTTTGTGTGTGTGTTTGTGTGTGTGTTTTGTGTGTGTTTGTGTGTGTGTTTGTTGTGTGTGTGTTTTGTGTGTGTGTTTGTGTGTGTGTTTGTGTGTGTGTTTGTGCGTGTGTTTGTGTGTGTGTTTGTATGTGTGTTTTGTGTGTGTGTTTGTGCGCGTGTGTTTGTGTGTGTGTTTGTGTGTTTGTGTGTGTGTTTGTGTGTGTGTGTTTGTGTGTGTTTCTGTGTGTGTGTTTGTGCGTGTGTTTGTGTGTGTGTTTGTATGTGTGTTTGTGTGTGTGTTTGTGTGTGTGTGTTTGTGTGTGTGTGTGTTTTTGTGTGTTTGTGTGTTTTTGTGTGTGCTAGCGTTTGTGTGTGTGTGTTTGTGTGTGTGTGTTATTGTGTGTGCGTTTGTGTGTGTGTTGTGTGTGTATGTTTGTAGGTGCGTTTGTGTGTGTGTTTGTGTGTGTGTGTTTGTGTGTGTGTTTGTGTGTGTGTTTCTATGTGTTTTGTGTGTGTTTGTGTGTGTGTTTGTGTATGTGTTTGTATGTGTGTTTGAGTGTGTGTTTGTGTGTGCGTGTTTTTGTGTGTTTGTGTCTGTGTGTTTGTGCGTGTGTTTGTGTGTGTGTTTGTGTGTGTGTTTGTGTGTGTGTTTGCGTGTGTGCGTGTGTCTGTGTGTGTGTTTGTGTTCGTGTTTGTGTGTGTGTGTTTGTGTGTGTGTGTTTGTGTGTGTCTTTGTTTGTGCGTGTTTGTGTGTGTATGTTTGTGTGTGTGTGTTTGTTTGTGTGTGCTTCTCTGTGTGTGTGTTTGTGTGTGTGTTTGGGTGTGTGTTTGTGTGTGTGTGTTTGTGTGTGTTTGTGTGTGTGTGTTTCTGTGTGTGTTTGTGTTTGTGTTTGTGTGTCTGTTTGTGTGTGTGTTTGTATGTATATTTGTGTGTGTGTTTGCGTGTGTGTGTGTTTGTGTGTGTGTGTTTTTGTGTGTGTGTTTGTGTGTGGGTTGCGTGTGTGTTTGTGTGTGTGTTTCTATGTGTGTTTGTGTGTCTGTTTGTGTGTGTGTGTTTGTTTGTGTGTGCTTCTGTTTGTGTGTGTTTGTGTGTGTTTGTGCGTGTGTGTTTGTGTGTGTGTGTTTGTGTGTGTGTTTGTGTGTGTTTGTGGGTGTCTGTTTGTGTGTGTGTTTGTATGTATGTTTGTGTGTGTGTGTTTGTGTGTGTGGGTTTGTGTGTGCGTTTGCGTGTGTGATTGTATGTGTGTTTGTGTGTGTGTGTTTGTGTGTGAGTGTTTGTCTGTCTGTTTGTGTGTGTGTTTGTGTGTGGGTTTGTGTGTGTGTTTGTGTGGGCGTTTCCATGTGTGTTTGTGTGTCTGTTTGTGTGTGTTTGTGTGTGTTTGTGTGTGTGTTTCTGTGTGTGTGTTTGTGTGTGTGTTTGTGCGTGTTTGTGTGTGTGTGTTTGTGTGCGTGTCTGTGTGTGCGTGTTTGTGTGTGTGTGTTTGTGTGTGTTTGCGCGTGTGATTGTACGTGTCTTTGTGTGTGTGTGTTTGTGTGTGAGTGTTTGTCTGTCTGTTTGTGTGTGTGTTTGTGTGTGGGTTTGTGTGTGTGTTTGCGTGTGCGTTTCCATGTGTGTTTGTGTGTCTGTTTTGTGTGTGTTTGTGTGTGTTTTGTGTGTGTGTTTCTGTGTGTGTGTTTGTGTGTGTGTTTTGTGCGTGTTTGTGTGTGTGTTTTTGTGTGTGTTTGTGTGTGTGTGTGTTTGTGTGTGTATGTTTGTAGGTGCGTTTGTGTGTGTGTTTGTGTGTGTGTGTTTGTGTGTTGTGTTTGTGTGTGTGTTTGTGTATGTGTTTGTATGTGTGTTTGTGTGTGTGTTTTGTGTGTGCGTGTTTTTGTGTGTTTGTGTCTGTGTGTTTGTGCGTGTGTTTGTGTGTGTGTTTGTGTGTGTGTTTGTGTGTGTGTTTGTGTGTGTGTGTTTCGGTGTGTGTGTTTGTGTGTGTGTGCGTTTGTGTGTGTGTTTGTGTGTTTGTGTGTTTGTGTGTGTGTTTGTGTGTGTGTTTGTGTGTTTGTGTGTTTGTATGTGTGTTTGTGTGTGTGTGTTTGTGTGTGTGTGTGTTTGTGTGTGTGTGTGTTTGTGTGTGTGTTTCTGTGTGTGTGTTTATGTGTATTGTTTGTGTGTGTGTGTGTTTGTGTGTGTGTGTTTCTGTGTGTGTGTTTGTGTGTGTGTGCGTTTGTGTGTGTGTTTGTGTGTTTGTGTGTTTGTATGTGTGTTTGTGTGTGTGTGTTTGTGTGTGTGTGTGTTTGCGTGTGTGTGTTTTTGTGTGTGTTTTTGTTTGTGCTAGCGTTTGTGTGTGTGTTTGTGTGTGAGTGTGTGTTTGTTTGTGTATGTTTGTGTGTGTGTGTTTGTGTGTGAATGTTTGTGTGTGTTTGTGTGTGTGTGTTTGTGTTGTGTGTGTTTGTGTGTTTGTGTGTTTGTGTGTGTGTTTATGTGTGTGTTTGGGTGAGAGTGTTTGTGTGTGGGTGTTTGTGTGGGTGCGTGTTTGTGTTGTGTGTGTTTGTGTGTGTGTGCGTTTGTGTGTGTGTTTCTGTGTGTGTGTTTGTGCGTGTGTTTGTGTGTGTGTGTTTGTGTGTGTGTGTGTTTGTGTGTTTGTGTGTTTTTGTGTGTGCTAGCGTTTGTGTGTGTG
>CM075173.1:14134242-14326742 GCA_037576465.1 Parascaris univalens
TCTTTCATTCTCAGTTTGCTGGAGCAAAAGAACGGAACACCATTCTCTTCAAGTTACGTCTTGTACTTTCACACTGCGTTACATCTAAAGATGTTTGCAGATAAAAAACCACCATTACACAGGTCGACAGGTCAGCAGTTAACCTTCATCTGGTGCACAATAGTTGATTAAATTCTGTAGGCTAATTTTAAAAACCGATCTTTCCTTTACAGGGCATCTATATTCCTGAAATTCTGGAAGATTTCGGAGAATGCTTACAGTAAAGGATCCTTCGAAACGACTGCACCCCTGGAAAAGACTGGCTGATTTTTGGGCTTTGTGAAATTTCTACGCTTTTTTGGGAGAACTGGGAAATCTTCCGGGAACAGATGGCTGCTTAAGGAAGTCCACCAGGGGAAATTTTTTTGCTGTTGGCTTCAGCTGTCACATGAACTGTTCCGCTGGTCTGCTCCCTCTTGTTTCTTTTTCGAAATTCCACGCCTCACATTGTTGTTAAGCGCAGAAGAAGAAGCATGGCTTGTTACCTCGAGCTGCCAAAGCGAAAGTAAAGCCGTTATTGGAACTTTTCCGCCTTGACGAGCACACTTCCATTGGATAGCTTCAAAAATTGTAAGACTTTCACTCGCCAGTTAGGAGATCGCTAGAAAGACTCTGCACCTTAATTTCGTGATATGAAAGTGCACTTCTCCCTTCTTTTTTGCATGCGAGAAGTCTGCATCTCCCGCCTCACATAGAGAATGGAACCTGCATTTTTTACTGCGGCTGGAAGGAGGAAGAGCGATCACTTTCCATACATGTAGGAATGCGCTGCATATTTCCAAAGTATATATCTCTCAACTTCCTTTCAAGTGACCGGCGTCCTGCTCCGGAAATTGGGTTATTGTTGCATGATAATTTGGAATGTTGATACTCAATTAAGACTTCATCTGCCATGCGTCTGGTTGCTAGAGTTTCCTGTTCAACGGTTCATCGGTGTTGGTGGTACACAGACTTTTTTATGTCTAGAAGCTTTTATTGCATGTAAGGGTTTGCGTTTGTACATTGTTTTCTGCATATTTTAGTGTGACGACAAACCAACCTGGTAGCAGGACGTTGTATTGTAATATATTACCAAGAGGACACCGTGTTATTATGCCGCGAAAATATCTTGTTGTGGTTCCCTTCCTATAAGTGTTTACACCACAAAACTGGGTTTTATATTTGAGACGGAGATTTTATTCCTATGGACTTTCATCGCTATTCATACGGAGCTTGCTGTTATCATTCGTTTTGATTTTAGAGATACCGGCTTCCTCCGAAAAATTATTTTGATAGAATTAGGCACTTGTGGCATGCTGCGAGTCAACCGGTGAAGCTGCCGTAGTTGAAATGAAAGATGAAGTGATTCTCATAATTGCGGCAAATGGTCCGGCCTAAAAGCACCACTCGTACGCCGTTCCCCCTGTTTGCACCAAAGCATCAGCCTTATGCAAGTTTATTTACATCATGCAGTCAACAGTAAAACGTTTTAAAAGATGATGGTTTAACCATTTAACCTGCGAAAGGACCCATTTTTCATTCCTCCTCTGCGCGATACCGTCCAGCGAACGAGGAGTGTTGCTGCAGAATACGAGAAGAAGAAGTTTCTAAACAGCCATCAAAGGCCCCGGTCGAGCACAGAAATTATGTTCCAAACCTTATTCGTTGTATTTCGATCGGAAATATCATCGTCGTAACATGAAACGATACAACATCATAACACCATATTACTTCAAGTTGTGGACTGACTGGCGGTGGACGGGGTAACTGATATTTATGAAGGGGAACTCACATAACCTATATGTCACAAATTTCCGTAGTGGCGACGTAAACGACAGAAGGCGCTTTCAGATAGACTCAGCAGAAAGCAACGCGAGATTCCTCGACAGGTAGCGCTCTCGAGCTTCTAAATAAATACACTCACTCATCTGTGTTGCACATCACCATTATCACTCTTACTGAATTACATTGAAACTGCATTCACGCAAGTATAATGCGGACGAATCAGAAACCTTCTCGATCACCCTGCTTTCGATTGCCAGAACGTCACTTTTAGGTTGATGCTGATTACCTCAATGAAGATCTGTTTCCACCCTTCACTGGATGTCGAATTTTGGAGACCTCCGGTTCATAGCCCCCTCCTTTTACGAGACCCACTCAAGAAGGATCGATGTCCACCTAACACTACTCACAACTATAATATCGGATACCAGAAGTGATGTTTATCTCAACACTTGTTAATATATGAACCCGCAGTCGTCAGAAGAATAGCTGGATTTCGGAGACACTCCAGATCCAATTTAGTCTCGACCGCGCTTAGGTGGTACGCATGTATCACATGCGGCCAAATACTTATCCCATCTTGACCATTTGTTAATAAACAGTTGTGGAAGAAGATCCGTGCAAAAGTCCTGCAACAATTCTCTGCAAATTTTATGCAAGGAATTCCCGGAACATAATGAGGGACCCTAGAGAAGCAGCGATTTAACCAACTAATCGGACATATAATCCAAAGAAATTTTTTTGAATTCCAATGACCATAATTGAGGAAGAACCAAAACGCCTCCTTTGGAGCATGGAATTCACATTTCGACTTTCGTGAATGTTCAGGCTCTAGTGGATTCTTTAGCGACACCGATAACACGTTTTAAAGGATTCCATGAATATTCCGCAACACTAACAACTTATTTCACTCTCCATTTCAAACTACTACTATATTCCCTGCTTCGAGAAGAACTGCGACCGAAGTACGACTTAGAAAGGCAAACGTTTCCACATAGAACACCACTTACTTTCAGAGGCGCATACAACCGAATGGTGTGACAACACTGATTTGGGCGTAACGATAACGCAGCTCAATATTCATACTGCCGAAAATAGCCATCAAAATTGAGAATTTCACGTGAAGACAACAAAAAAGGCTGAATTTCCGGGATAGCTCCCGAACAAAATATGTCCCTTCTCTCGAGCGAGGTTTTCCAACTCCAAAAAAACGACATGTAATAACAGCTCCCTTTTGTCAAAAACATACAGTGCTAATAAAAAGTTCACTGTCTGAACTCGTTATCTGCCCGGCGTTGCTCCGTCAATTGTACTAATTGGTGTCGCTGTTTTCGTCACTAGCTCATGGCTAATAGCAAGAGTTTCAATGCATAGTTCACGGTAAAAGCAACGCGCAGCAAAGTGTCATATAACTTCACGCCCAAAATAACTTTCCAAAAAATGCCTTCATTCAATTTTGTTTTCATTAGCCGTTTCTTCAGCAGTGACACAATGTGATGTAAACAGCCTCTCAGCCACACTACGATAAAAATGCCAAGAAAGCAGTTTTCTGCGTTTCTGAAAGCAGTAAGAAAGCAGAAAACTGCTTTCTTCAGAGCACCATCCTTTCGTGCGAAGAAAGAAAGAAGCAGAAAACGCAATTCGCCCATTTGTATTATTCGCAAAAATAAGGAAACGCAAACCCCTTCCTGCCTTTCTCGATCCGAAGGGACCACACAACGCTTTTTAAGGCACTTTAAATACTGCTGAACCCTAAATGCGACAGCCGTCTGAACCAAAGGAGAATTTAACTCAAGACCAGAAAATAACGGCATATTTCCTTGTGGATGATTGGTTGAATCGTAATCTGAAATTATACATGCTCATACACATACACACTATGTAGAGAAACCACATCACCACGACAGCAGTCAGAAAAGTCTCAAGAGGATAAACAGATAAGTAAATATAAAAATAAATGCCTCGCGCCGTTTAGCTTGCCCAGTTGCTCTTGCGCCTGACCGACTCTCACACATGCAAAAAAGGGTTTGATGTTCCTGCATTTTTCCTTGGTCTTGCTCCTGTGTGGTGCGCCCTAATCAACATTGGCTTTGACCTCTTTTGGCCATCACATCGGAAATCGCTTTCTTTCCCCCGCCCCGCCTTACGGACCTGCAAGCAATCGCACATAAATAAGTGGCTAAACAATAGGCGTCCACCATGATCGATTCATAGAACTTAACTGTAAAAGATGAGCAATACGGCTTACTCAAATAACATAACGAGAGCGATGCAGCGATGAAAAGGAGGAATCTCATAAGGTTCGATGTGCACGCCGACCGCGCATCATATAAACGACATGCCCTGAAAATTGTTGGAATACCGCGTTTCATTTAAAGTAACGATGACAGCAATTACCAATAAACCACAACACTTTAACCATACATTCAACTTGTAGTTTGTTGATACCGAATAAGCGCCTTCAAGACTGCACCTCTGTCGCGTAAACGCGAGACGAGCGTGATTTTTGGGGTTTGGTGCTGCTGAGCCGTGAACTCATTACATAAGAAACAAAGCCCTTTGTGTGGCACGATATCGCGGAAGTCAATATGGTAGCTATTCCGCTAAACAAAGAGGCGAGCAGCGAAAGGGCACTAAGGATCCAAAGCAACCGATGTCGAAATATTGCACTTTCGATCTGTGCCACAACATTGCGGAAGTTAATATGGCAGCTGCTTAGCTGAATGAGACGGGTAGCGAAAGGGCACTTAAGAGTCCAAAGTAAAGAATGTCGAAATTACGTAATTCTGCACTTTCGAGGACACGTGCGCTCACTCTAGTGGCCCATATAGGCATGTGCTAATGAGTGCGGTTCTTTCTGTGTTGCTCAGCAGTCTATCGCTTGTGCTGTGCGACTATATTGTGCAACGAAATGAACTGTATTATTCCTGTCGTCCTCTCCGTCAAATTCGGTCTTTCAAATCCGACACCTCACCCCCAAAAAAAACGAGCGGCAGAGGAAGATATTTTCAAGCATTAGACAGAAGGCAGGAAGAAGCAAAACTAATTGAGAATTTACAACGCACTTTGATACCAGGCAATCATAAAACGCAGCAGAAAGTGGTGTGAATTTGCAGAGAAATGTCCGCTTCCACCTCTCCGATCCCTTCCCCCACTCCCAAAAATTGTTATTTTCCAATGCGACCACAGGCAGCAAACAGAATCGCCGTATGAAGCTTGCCATATTCCTCACTTCATCCTCCACATCTCCACATTCTTTTTTGTTCGCTCAGCTACGATGCATCTACGATAACGGAATATGCTAAATGAAATCGTATGGTGTTGATAAGGATACTTCAAGAACAATCGATTTTCGATTTAAAAACTTTTAGCACAACAACTTCGGTCTACCTCAGGAACAACAATCTGATGCAACGCTACAAACCGTCCACAGCCAGCCTACTCATCTCGCAACCTATAAATCCTGTCAAAACTTCTACTGAATTATCCTTCTTAATTTATTTAAGCCAAAAAATGTTGCCATGCTTGAGGCAAAAACCGAAAAAGAGGCACTTAAATAGCCCACCTCAAATTTACATCCTAGACAAATTTTAAAAATAGCGGCATGTGTGTATGGGTGGACATGGCACCATCATAGTACAACATGATAATGCAAAACTTCGATAGCGTAAAAAGCGACGCATCGCTTTAAGTGTTCTGCAAGTCATGTCGACTCAGTACACGACAAATTGAACATAATTACATCCCTCATTTCGCTCACTGTTGAACTGAGAGAGGTGGACACCCATCCAAGGCTGATGACCACAGCAAATTCTGTTCGGACCCACTCATCATTTCATGTGTTTTCCATGAATGCAATCGGTCAGTGACATCTTCTAAAACAATGCGGAGCTAGATTCGGCTGACGTCACATTTTGTTTATTAAAGCAATAACTGTGAGATATATTGAACTGTTTGCATGAAACAGATACGCTCGCCACACTCAAATATCCAATAAAGGATAGAAGCAAACACGTAGGAAAATTGTGTGGATAGAAAACTTCATGAACTATTGACTCAGAATCATTTGTATGTATGAAATAGCGCAAAATGGAACTCTACCAGTAATGGTTGAGCTGCAATGAAGCTCGTTCATGACATGATGAAAGTGGATTTTGTAATCGAGTGGGATAACTTGGAGTGGTTCGTTGTGCTGACCTCCTATAGCTCCATCTCCCTGAACCGGTGAATCCGGTCGTAACCAAACTGCTCCATAACCGGACCATCATAAAATCCTCACATACCAACATTTTCTTGGAACGCTCAAGGAGACAAGTGGCGCCATTTTCTTTATCCTCAACAGAAAATTTCCTTCAACAATAAAAGACATCGAGATGAACTGAAACAAACAGTCAGACGCAGCTTGATGCGGCAAACAGAGGAACGCTCTCTATGTTGCTTTTTGCTTCGTGATTTCAGGATTTAAAAAAACGATGAAGGCAGAGTGCCGCCGGGGGGAAGAAATAGGAAAGAACACATTCCGCATGACAGGATAAACAGGAAGGACTCCGAAGGCCCTATTATTGGAACTTGCAACAGTTTTCAAGTAGAAAAAAGGTAACATGAAAATCTGAAAGGCAAATGTTGAAAGAAAAATTTGTAATAATATAAAGCGAGTGTAAGGTTTGCAGCAAACAGAATTTGAATAACTGACATCCTTTCTTGACTGCGTTGGATGATGAAGAGGATGAAGAAACAATCAAATTTGAAACTGCTGAGAATTAGAGGAAATCACTGGCAACAACTTACTGTTTTTAATCGAGCTGTAAGGACGGTTCGGCTTTTCATTAGGAAATGAAGTGGCCTCTTTGAAATTAAATCATTCAGGCATAGCTCCAACCGTGAATCATCGGCAGAGTGAGATTGGTCACCTCATTCTACTTCCATCGGTAAATTTAGTTTGGCAACGCTCGGAAGGCAAGTTTGTTGCTCTGCAAAACCACAGCATCTTCTCCCGAGACGGTTCTTAGTGCGTTACGTATTTGAATAATCTCGGTACTATTAGACGTTGTTTGAGCGAGTCCTCAAAGTGACCTAGGTGGCGAGTTATTCGCACTCAAAGACGGCAGTTTGCAACCACTCAAGCTTCCTCACAGTGCATTTCCCGGTGCTCGTCAAATGCGCATACTACACAAACTGTTATGCGCATACGAGAGAAAACATGCTGTGGTGAGTTACAGTTCGGCAGCCTAAATGTTCGCACTGGGGGCGACCAAAGGACTAACAATTATACACGAAGAAGCAATGCCAAGAATCGAGCTTGGCAAAGTGGCGGTCGGGCCGCAGAAGTCAAAATGAGCATCATATGGACCAACGTATTGAGTTTATGAGATTCGAAGATGTGTCGTCTTATAAAGAGACGCGGTGCCAAAGCGTGACCGTTGATTGTGTTCTTTGATTGTAACATTTTGAGGAGGGGGTAGGGGGGGAGGGAGGGGGGAGTTCAATAGGCTTTTGTTGGTAGCTTTGATAGGTCCGTGAAATATTATCGAAATCAGCAAATACTTTCCGCATGAAAGAAGCTTCCTTCAATCCAAGAAACCTTGTTTGTAGCAAAACCTGCTCAAACCACGACTGTTCTTATACCTTGAAAGTGTTACGCCCACCATCCTCGTCATGCCTTTTTCCCTAATGGAAGATTCAATTTCTACGGGCCTTCATTGATCCTACGCCAATCATCCCCAGCTGAAAGGAGACCTCCGTTTTCATGCATAATTTATTCTCGGTTAAAAGCCTACATCCTCCTAAAAAGGAAATGTTCAACAGGTGCGTAGAGAGGGTCTATAAGGACTTATAGGGTCAGTTCTCTTCACGACGTTCTGAAACTATGGCACCAATTCACCTACCGATGATGCTAATGTACGGTGCTCGGTGAAGTGGAAAAAAGTGAAGTCGTCATGAAGAATCTCGTCTTCTTCACTGTCAGTTGAATGGTTTGTGCTGATGAATTTTTCTGTAACATGTATGATCTACCATTTTCGTGGACGGAACGCATGTGAATATGAATTCCGCAGTTCGAGAAAGGTCGCCTTAAGTGTCGACCTCGCGCTTTCATTTATGAGAACTGCTTCTGGATGCGTAACTCAGGTGAAACTACTTCTCCTTGCAGGCGAAGTTGGCAAAATGTGGAGGGGTTGATGTTGTGAAGAGGTGATGAGAGCAATTTTATGCAGAGTCAGTTTGTTTTTTTTTTGAGAAGTTGGCTTTACTCGAACTGAGGGAAACCAAGATATGATGCTTGCGGCTATGAATCGAGCGCAGCGTTGCCAACCGTTCGTTGCATTTCACGGAATGTTATTCTTAGTGCGTGAAAACAAACTTTCTTAGTTGATTACTGATATATCTCGAGTATAAACTGACAAAGGATCGTGAAAACAGATGTTTTTAATTGCAATTCGCTTTAACTGAAGCCGGATTATGTACTATGACCTCATGTTCTGTTCCCTTGTTTAGATATACACCGTTGCCGCACAAGGAGCAAAACAACGCGTAGTGTGGTCGAGAGATCACGAAAGCAGGTAAGTTCTGGATAAATCTCAACGAACATCACAAATTGCCATTGAACGACCTCCAATGAGCGGTCGCGGCTCTCAAAAACCATCGTCACCCGGCAAATCCTTTAAATTCGCAAATGAGTGCAACGAATTGCATTCTGCGGATCAAGCACAATCGAACTCCCTATCTTCGAAACTCATCGCACCCAAACTGCCTTTTCTTTTGGTGAATTCACTAATTCCTCTGGAGTCACATCATGCTAAGAATGCTGCTTTAATATCTGCGTATCTATGTTGAAGTCGATTTTCCTTGAAAGAATTCACGCATAGATAGCACAAGGTGACGAATTCCATTTTCCAGCAGTTAATAAGAAATGCATTGAGTTGGAGCTAAATAAAATCAGAATCAGAAGCGACGCTCAAAAAGCAACACAAAAATACATACTAAGTTCCAAAGGAGGAATGTGCGATGATCGCAGCCCAGGTGGTGGGTGGCCCACCATATTAGCCAGCTGCTCGTCCTCCAGCATCACCAATCGCACCTTAAAAAAGATGTACAATATGAGCATTGGAATCGCAGCGGGAAACTGATTCAACAAAATCGTCTCAATGCCTCGAAGTGATATCCCATCACTGCTTTTTTTGAAAAAAAGTGCATTCTTGCAAGCATTGTTTATCTGACTGGTTCGATTTAAGACAATAAAACCGTCCTCAATTCCATAAGATTCTCAACGGAAGATGCGACATTTAGAATTAGGCGAACCGACGAACCCGTTGTGAAATGTCGGCGAAGAGTGGAAAACTGAATGGTACGAAATTACTTGATCTTTTTCTGTTTTGTCGTTGAATTTCTTTTCTCATCCTGCTTGCCATCCTTGGTTGCCACTATTACTGACGCTTGGCAATATCTTTGCAGTTAATCGCATCTCTTTGTTAACGGTCATGTTCTATGGCGTTTTCTCAGTCATGCTCTATGACGTCCTCGTTTTTGTTTCTTGGTAATGTCACGTTTTCATACCACTTTAAAGCACATTAAGGTTTGATTGCCAAAATTTGAGACGTCGGGCGATCACAGTGCCGCGGTTCCCCGAACCTTGTAAACACACTTCAGACGAACCAACCAGGACATTGGTACATGTTGGTTGACAGAAAGAGAGGCAGAAGCGAACAAACCTTCTTCACGTCAGACCAGTTTATTTATTGTGCACATAAATATATTGCCTACTGCTGGAGATGTCGAGCAGTTTCGTGTACACAAGAGAAGTTGAAGGGCATGAATGAGAAAGTATCGACGACCCAAGAATAACGATTTGCAGTAAACATATTTTAACCGGCCAGTGTCAGGCGGTTGTGGTCTGTCATTTTTCAGGTAACTTGGTGGTCGACAGAATGTAAAAGCGCAATTGTCCTGCACCTGATTCCTCGTGAAAGTATTTTTATTGAACTTCTAATATCAAATTCTAACAAAACTGAAATGGGTGTCAAATCCTTTTGTAACAAGCAACTGACGTGAGCTGCACTATCGTTTCACGTAAAGACGGCACAGAATGAAGAAAGTGCTGCTAAATGAAGCGATAAGAGTGTAACATCTTTAAGAAATGAAAGGTTAATAAATTGGTAAAAAAACCCTGCCCAGCAGATGGGTATGGTTTGCAACCCCCATCATTCTGTAAAGCTGGTTGCGTTTTTAAGGCTTCATTTAGCAACTCATTTTTGCCGTTTTTATTTCCTATCTATGTCGTACCGACGACTCGAGCAACCATGATGTCCTTTCGTGTAATCACCTTATACCTGTGCGATTTGCAGTTTACTCGACCACAGCCAGGAAGAGGATGCAAATCCTAGAGGAAACTTCGACGACTCGACGACTCGACGAGCCTCGAGAATGTGACTCGTGCATATGCACACACAGAAGAAGGGAAGGTCATGATCTTTATGGCTGAATATTCCGGCTTTAATGTCAGTTTAGAACTAGGTGTGTCTACTTCCTTTTTTCCTTGGTGGCTGTTTCAGTAATCCATCAGAAAATGAGACTTAGAGGCTCAGTTGAGATATACTGTGGAACAGTAAACATAATGGATGAATTCATTTATTACCATGTGGTTAAACAACTCAAGAATTCTTGGAAAGAACTAACCAAAGAGGCAGTTCCACTGGTATAACTGCGTTTTCACAAGCATTAAGATAAATTCACGAAGCAGCTAAAGACGATTTTATCGTTAATGAGTGTGATAGTGGGATAAATGCGACGCCAAAAATCGTGAGAGTGATACGTAATGGACCAGTGTTGCGAATATGTTCATATTGTTCTCACTCTATCACCCAGAATGACGGAAGTTTTCGAAGGTAAGCCTCTTCCCACTAAAACGTTGGAATATAAACTGATTTCACCTCACCATGCTATTCTTAGATTAAGCCATTCAGACACTCATCGATAGAACGTCTGCTTCGTGGAGAAGATACCGTAAGGCAAAAACGAAAGTAGAAATTATTATTATAAGTGAGACGTGGTGTTGCCTACGTATTCCTCTACTAAAAGAAATTAAGGTTTTCGTAGAAGGATCAACAGGAGGGGGCGGAGTGGGGATTGTTCTCGCGCAGTTACATGAACACGTTATAAGCAAGCAAGGCAACCATCCAGAAATGCAGCGATAATGCTCCGTTGGTGTTAATTGCCCTCGAGACAAATAAACGCGGAAATAACATGATAGCATCTTCAAGTACGTCGACCATTATATCTTCCTCTTTTTCGATAACTACAAAATGAAGTATATAAGCTTTCTATGGTCTCTGGGGTCGGCGGAGTTCGTCATGACGAACAGTGTCTTCATGTTTAAAAACAGCGTAGAAAAACAGACCACCGCAGAAAATTCTCCCACTATCAGACCTCTAGTTCTCTTCGCCGTGGAGTTCGAGAACTTGTAAATGCTGTTTTCTAAGCATACATAATTTTGAGAATGAGCCTTTTCCAACGTGCGTCGCCTATAATAGATAGGGCTGTGAAATCGTTGCTGACTATAATTGCTTTATTGTCGAATTATCTACAAATGGGATGGAACAATACGTGTTCACAGCAGATCAATGCGCTTGAATGATACCAATGAAAGCGGTGTAATGCATGAGCAAAATGGCAGAGTATACACATAAGAATATATAAGAATATAGTACCTACGTTTTAGAACGTATGAATTTATTTAAGTTGCACTTGCAATTTAAAGCAGCAGCTTGTATCATTAATTCTTTGCACTTTCATAACTGACTAAGTCAAGGTTTGGAAGTCTTCTTTCAGAGATTAGGTAATGATGGTGTCGTACGATGCTTATTGCAGATCGACGTAACAGGTCAACGGGCCAATATTTCTGTCCTCGCGATCTTTTGCAAAATTCCGTCTCTGCTAAATTGTGTATCCTCACCCATTTATGGCTATGTTGATGTTGGATGCTTTACCGATTGTGGAAATTCCACCAGTCTACATTTCCAAAGTTGTCAACCTGTCTGTTAGAAATGTCGATCTTTTTTGCGCGAAGGAGGGGATGGGTTTATGAACAGAGTTAGTGAACAGTATCTTATGAACAGAGTATTTTTGTGCACTAAATAACTTCCACAGTAATACGATCATATCAGTCTGAGGTCGTGAGGGTTCAGGATGGCGAAGAGTCTTCAGGATGCCTTCGGAAGCTTCTAAACGATGGATTTTCTCCCCTTGTCGCTCCCATGTTAGGATCCATAGCATCGATATTTGTTCCAATAATGAATATGCTTTGAATCATGGAGAAAAAAGAGGGGAATAAACCGCGGCAGGGGGGAAGGGGGAAGGTACTAACTGCTCGGAAGGCTTCTTTGAAACCAAACCATGTTCTCAGTCCAACACAAAAAGTGCGCGATCAGAATACCCAGAAAAAGTTTCTATGGAGTCACAAACACGAACAAACACTAGTGAGATTCTCTTTTTCGACTGAGAAGGGCAGCATGGTCGTGGTGGCAAACTGTCGTCGAAATAGTTCTATTAAACCCTACTACTTCTAACGATCTTTACTTCTGCAGCAACCTGCCGCAGCTGGCGATCTCATCCAATCAGTCAGTAACCAATTGTTGCCCTTCGTATTTTGGTGATCACTCACCGCAGAACGGAGAAATTTTTTTTGCTACAATTCTATTTTTGAGCATGCCGAAGAAATTAGGTTCCAAATATGCGCTATGCGCCGAACGTTCCCTCCTCGCAAAAATAATTTATCACAATGCCGCCTCGGCGATGCTTCGGCAGTGAACGGAATAACTCAAGGAGATCGCAGTTGATTCCAGCATCAGCCGCGAAAGACTTTCCGCGATTATCTCGGAAGCGCATTAGCAGAATACATCAACGTCCCCTACTTTCTCACCCTTTATCGTCAATGGAGACCGCAAATTGAGCGAAAAAGTGGCAGCCATAATCCAGAGACATTGTGCCGTTCAACGACATTCCACGACTTGTAGAATACCTTCAGACAGCACTTATACCTGTTGATGTTAGTAGATCCGTTGATGATTCTTGCAAGTATTGTGACTCCGTCCACAAGAGTAAGGCCTTTTGTTCTCTTCAGGGGAGTGAACTCTGTTTTCGAAATCACACTTCGTATTCGCTTGCGAGCAACAGTGACCCACCGCCCAGGTGAGCAGCATTGGCTCCGACACTGTTACTTATTGATTTATTCTTTATTTGTTCATTTTAAGATCCCGGCTTGGAAGGGCGTACCAAAACATGTGACAATGAAAAGCAAGACGTGCAAAACGTTCCTGGTGCGGTAATTTAGGCGAGTAGATAATGGGAGAGAGCAGCAATAATGTGCATCGAAACGACACGGCCGCAGCATAGAAGCTGAATGAGTGGGCGGCTTAATGATAGCGGCAGGGGGCGGATTCTAGAATCGTGAAACGCGAAGGCGGAAACTGTGCAGAGTAGTGTCTCTGACATTTTGTGCGAAGAAACACTGTAGATAGTGGACATTTGAGGATCATCTTCAAATACTGCTTGTCGCGAAACGCGAGATGCGTCATCGCGGCTCATTGCAGTCAACATGTAGCAAAAAAGGACTAACCATCTCAGCGGCGCCTATAACGATCAGAAACGATAAAGAACCTAATGCAAACGATGATACACCCAGCGGAATCCGAGGGATAAAAACTAAACGTTTCAATGGGGAAAAGGGCATGATGCATACAGTACCGAAAATGGTCAATGGAAAAAAGGGCATGTTACATTCATCACCGAAAATGGTCAATGGAATAAAGGGCACGTTGCATGCATTAGCAGAAAGGGAAGGCGGAGCGAGGCAGATCGTCGAAAGCTCCCGTAGCAAAGATTCGTCAGTCGGACCGGAGTGAGGACGAGGGACAGGCCGTCGTATGGAGCTCAGGAGGGCTCCCGTTTGAGCGCCCTATAAGTGATCCTCCACCACGTGTAGTTATCTTTATTCGTATATTAAACTGCTGTCAGCTTCGCCTTCCCTCTGTATAATATTCACTTGCCGTGAGCACGGCCGCATCGGCATATCCAATTGCTGAACGTAAGTAAAATTCGTTTATATAATTCCATTTTACTTTGTTCAGCACACTGCTAATTTCTGTTCAGTTTCTGTTCAGTTCTAGAGTCAGAAAAATGAGAACAGCTTCCTATCACTTCGCCGCTCCTCACCGCTTCTTCCACCTGCTCAACTGTTTCTCAGTCTGGGATATTTGCATCGAAAATCTAAGTCACTTTCATATTCACAGTATGCTGTTTTGTCCATATCGCAGGTTCTTCTTCAATGTGGCCGGATATTAAACAACGTGGCTTAATATTTAACAAACCAAGGCGAAATCCTACAGGAAAAGAAAACTCATTTCTCATATTTCAGGAGTAGCTGTTCGTTACATTAAATTGAGGGACGATGAAGAAAGAATCGCTGTTAGAGGGCACACGACTGTCATATTGATTACTTTGCTGAGTATCGTAGCACTCTCAGCTTATTTTCCATTAGTTACTCTTCAGGTAACCTGAAATTAGAGTGAAGCGGTCACCTGTTAACGTTTCCGTTCCTTTTGTTGTAGTTTCCTCAACGGTCTGCTTTGCAGCTGCCGTGGCTGTTATGCACGACTCAATGTCCTTGTTTGAAAGTCTATAGCCGAAGTCAAAATGATGTGAAGCATACTTGTATAGCTTATTCGGAATACCTTGAATTGGTCTTGCCATTTGCACGCTTAATGAATAGTAAGACAGTAAATTTCCCTTCTGAAATAAACAGCGGTGAAGCTATGGGCAGCCGCAAAGATATCCTTCAGACCAAAGAAGGCTACGCTGTTGTACCGCATCATTCAATCGCCTAACATATGGAATCGTCATAACATTGCGAAAACTGCGAATACGAGCGCCTTCATTCGATTTTCTGCAAGTTTACTGCGAAATTAGTGAGACGTCCCAACCGGAGCAATATCATCTGATTGATGTAACAATAAATTGAATGAAAAATTACGCTACTTGTAGTTTATCATGTTGTTGGTCAGCTGCATCCATTGATTCGTTACGTATTCTACTGAGGAATAAATACGGTAAGTCGGTGCAACTTCAGCTGAGCGCCATTTATCGCATCTCAAGGAACAATGTGCTGCCACACAATAAAAGGATGTAGCTGTACACATCTTCCACCGCAGTGAGTGGTCTTTGTTAAAGTGCACGATTTGGAAGCGTCTGTTACAACGAAATTATCTGTCCCTTCGCCTAGCATGTTCTCGAAATTTTCGTCCAAGAGAAATCTTTCTTTCCAGTGGACCACTCTGAATAGCCCGCTGTACTTCGACGCAACAAAAACAGAAGCTAGCTCTTCGTTGGTTTCTGTAGCATGCTTCCCCATTCGTCCATTTTCCACGTTTGTTCATCTTTTTGCTTGTTATTCTGTTAATCTTCTATGTTACCATTACGTGAAATGGAGAACTTTACATAGGTAAAAGAGTCGACAACGTTTGGTGCGCGCATGAACGGGTTTAACATGTCATAGCTGAGGGACAAAGTAATTGATGGTATCATTCATCTCTAATATTGTTAAATTTTAATTTCAGAGGTCGCTTAGTGAACGGATTCTAAAAACTGGACGACGATGGCTCGATATCACAAAGGAAACGTTCCTCGCATATGCAACACGATAGAATCAGCCTTACCACTTTTGCGAATATAGGGACCTTAAAAATGACGTAGAGAACCCCTCCATCGCAAGTGCCATCTGGAAGTGAACCATTGTAAGCCCATGCGTCCCCTGGATCACTTGTTAAAAAGAGTTCCCATGAGAGTTCAGTAGTGATTTGCATTTCGTTATCTGAATGGCAACAAATCCAGTAATCAGTTATACACCTACTCGAATATACTTATACAAGTAATGATCAAACTTAGACGCCCAACGTGCAGCGAGCTAGGGCAGGCATGAGAGTTTCGTAGCATTGCTTGAGCTGTTTATAATCGTGCGGCTGCTGTTCTGATAGCACAGTGATATACATACTCGGTTATCATGCAGTTTTCATTCAGAGAAAAACGTACATGCTAAAGAATTCACTCGTTTTAATTTACGACTTCCAGCTGTGTGCATCAATTTCTTCATTTCTCACGTCTTTATTTACTTGATGTTTTTTGGCAAAATGCTTTTCGAGATTGCACTGTTGCAATGCGCTGTAGAATGAGAGGGAATTTTGCACGCAGAGGCGGAGCTTTCCATCCCAAACATTTTATGATATGTCTTTGTCAACTCCTGATGGTCGGCCCTTCTTCTTTTGAGCAGACCGTTCCGTGCAAATGGATTGGATGCTTGGATAGCACTGCACCTATGAGTCCATAAGCAAAAAAGCTATTTGCATAGACCGATATCGCCTTGGGAGTACTCGAAAGCGCAAAGACTGCTTCTTCATGAAATAGTCCATATTTCACAGAGCCGGTGGGCATTGATTGATGTGCCGTATCCTCTCGCTGTCCCTTATGGATACATTTTGAGTATGGTCCGGTTTCATCTCCTTGGTAGAACTGTCATTCCACTTCCCTCTCCTTTTTGCAAAACGTGGTTTATACGAGAGCAATCTGTGAAGGTGGCACCTCTCGCACAAGTCGCCTGACAAGCCGGTTGGCATCAGAGTTATGACGCCTCGACTTGGTACCAAACGCGCAAAGAATGGCCCGTTTCAGTGCAATGCTATGATTTGGAAAAGTGTTTGCTGAAGTATTAAATGTAATCAGTGATATCTCTTCTGGTGCTCCATAGTGAAAATTTCGACAACGTTACTATGGTGAAATAATGACACCTAGAAATGAAACGGCAGGACGGTTACTTAGAAGCCTTGACTCGGACGGGCTCGAAGTGAGGTAATTGACTTCCTTATTCCTTAGTAGGAGTCAGCGCGATCGGTTGTCTATATAAAGTTTGATCCGCTGTGTTCAGTTGAAACTTCGAACTTTACTGGGGTTCAATTTATTCTGGCTTGCGCAGATCACCTGTCTCCTCAGTGTTATTTGTCGCTTTGGCATATGCAAGAATTGCCGCTCCCGGCACGCATTTCGCAAATATTAAAAAGAGTTAAAGCGACACAGTCAGCAGTACTAGTGAACTTGTGTTCCTTACACCATAAATTCATTCGTCGAAGAGGCCATGCTCCACGATGAGGCACCTTGCTCGTGCTAAGGCAACTGAGACATATCCCATCAGGCTCGCTCCTGGGGAACTTTTTTACTCAGTCTCAGGCATTTGAACAGCATCACTGAATAGGATTATGAGTTATTTGAACGTTGCTTAGCCACACCTGATAAGCGGCGCATGTCGCAGCGACACCTGTATCTACTAGCTAATAAATTTACTTATAAATCATCAAAAATCATGGACTATGTACAATGTTGAAAGGTGTGAGCATTACATCATTTCTCATTTTTCTCTAGTTCATGAACATTCCACTTTGTAACGTTTTTTTGACACGTCTATGCCATCAAAGAAACGTTTTTCTTTTTGAGAACACACGCTGGAATATAGCCTTCACCATTCACTCGCACCCGCCTATAGCAGTCGTAGACTCTCATACTGCGGACAACTGGTGATATTGTCGAGGCTGATGTTGACCATTTTGCTGCTTCAACTGTCAAAATGTATAGGAAACGCTTGTTACACATTTTGAGTGCACAGTTAAAGCAGTACACTTTTCATTTCAGCCGCAGTCAAAAACAGTGAGATTTGGTACATGAGGACTTCAGCCCCTTCCCAGCTAATTTAGCTCGATGTAAGTATGAAAAAAAAAAGAAATTTCGCGCCGACAGTGTAGTCTTAAGCCCAGCGTGAGGCATACAGCAGGGTATTTTGTTCAGGAATTTAGGCGCACTAAGGAGCAACAAACCTTCCACGGTAATCTTTAGCTGTGCGAGTAAGACTGGAAAAGTATTTCTTTAAATTCGTATTTAATAGGCAACGAAAAACTTTAATAATGTTCTTGCATTGAAATACTCCAACCGTCGGTAGCTAGCTGGTATGCACGTTTCGTCACAACGATATAATTTGTATTCAGCGCATTTGACAGGAAGTGACAGGAGATGAGGATGCTAAGCTGCTGTTCAGTAAGGGGCAAAAACAGTCAAAATATAGAATCACAAAGTTTCATTTTATCAGTTCTGTTAATCGATCTTCTTTCGACAAATACTTCCAGCACATTCGTGCCTCGATTTGCCTGACGTTTTCGCGTTTTGATGCTAATGTACTCTGACCATGAACTGCATAGGGCATTCAGCAGTCGTAATTTTGTAGTGGTTTACATAGGTTTAGAATAGGAGACGCATAAAAGTTATTTACATTTGCCGCCTCGAAAAATCCTATGCTGGTCAAACAGGTCGTCGTATTCACGGAAATTCTTCGCTCTACGTGAGGTCTGTTTTAGCACAGATGCAAAGATCACGTGATGTGCTTTATTTTCTTGCGTGCACTGCTTAAAATCCATATATATCTGAAAATGATCGCAATGTGAAAACATCGATAGCTGCTTAGGAAAATTTTCCGTAGCCAAAATTGTAATAAAGTTATAGGTTGTGCGTGCTGAAAATTATAATTTTTTCTCCTCCATTGTCTTTTTCCTCTGCCTCGCTCCTGCTAGCCCTCCTTTCCCTCTGCTGCTCCATTCGTTTTTGATATTCTTTCTCGTTCTACTTTTTCCACGGGTTGTAATGTCTGTTTCATCATAACAAATCAACAATTCTGAGACGAAAATTCTGTTTCATAAAAATTTCCTCCTTGCCTTTCAAAGGTCAAAAAGCTTGTCAGCATATGCATCAGGTGTTCTTCTTGGCGTCTTCTCCAGGAGATTTTCACCACCCACTATGCTTTAAGAAATTTGTGAAAACTTACCTCGCCGATATTTTCCTCAAGGATTCTGTCATTAACGTATCTGTGCTCACTGCCTGCCATCCTGTATTGAAATCGAAACCAAATCTTGCTCAACTGATGTATCAAACCATTGTATTTTACATGTGGAATAGTATCGGTTCCAGTGAACCCGGTGAAGTAAACTACAAAAAATGATCGGTGAAAGTGATGAAGGGTGAGTAATCTAGCTGAATAAAAGGCATTCAAAATGCATCCTCCGTCACAAAATGGCGATTTCATCATTCCCTTCTGCTTATCACTTTCAATGAATGTCTAATGATTGATGGCGATAATTGTTGAGTTGTATTTCGGTTGAAGGTCAAAAACTCGGTCCTTCTTCAGAATGCGGTGCTTTCAAAATTCGGTTCACCGACTCCGTCAAAGCCTCTGAGGCCTCCCACCCTCAACTACATCTGCGCTCTGAAGCATCATCCGGCTGCATGTGGTATTGCATGTGGCGCGTTCATCAAACGCATAAGCATTGTAGTATTGTATACATCCACGTATCGGTGCACTTATAGGAGGTGCTTATTGCGGTCTCCGAAATAGCCATTGCCAAAGAATGCATCAAAAATGACGTCTTCCGTATTGTTAGAGGTTGTTTTATAATGAGATTTTCCGCTGCAGTCCATTCCGTGTGGAAGTTTTTCACCCTCCTGTTTAGTGTCCGACGTCGCTCGAATCATCAGTCATATTCACTTTTAGTTAGACTGCACTTAGCAGTTGATCATCAGAATGTGGTCGCGTAGTTCTCCTTCAACTAGACCGCCAAAGAAGGCGATGACGGAATGGTAACTTGTTTAGGGACCGAGGCAAGGCGAAAGTGCCTAATGATCCTCTTATCTTTATATGATTGGTACGACCTTTTCACTACCTTAGAGGTAAATGAGAAGCAGGAGGTAACATTACAGGTTCAGCGTATTGGGCATCATATGAGTAAGCAGTGGAAAGTCCAATCAAGTAATCTTGGTTGTACTAGTCACCATTTAACACCATGCAGAATGCGACAAGAAGGCATGATTTCTTACGGTCCTTGGGTGCGCACCTGCGCAATAACGGTTTGGAACAAGAATTCAAGGACACGGTCATCCGTGTGCAACAGTTACCGCATTTCTATGCAACAGCGGGACAGCTTGATTCTGTTACAAACTCGACACTGCAGCAAAGTGCCTGATTTTGAAAAACCTGCCTGAGCCTTCTGGAGCCCTCAAAGATAACTCTTACGAGAACGGAGGCACTAAAATTGCTTCTGGGAGCCATCAATTGGTTAAGATCATTGGATAGTGCTAGGTGCTCTGGTAATTTTAGGTTATATGGAGTGTCAGACTTTGTGCCCCAAGTTTCTGAAGCGATTTGGAGTGCGGGAAGGATAAAAGTTACCACACTTTCTTTTATACACATGTTTACGCTTCAACGTTAGTGTAAGTTTTTCGCAAGAATGCCTCAAAAATAAATCAGATCAAATCTACTAACGCTGCCCTTCAGAGAAGTGGAGACTCAATGTCAGGCGATGCAGTTCACCGGTGATACCATTCACGTAGAATGCGACTTTTTTGTCCTCCACGTATATGGCATCATTTCCATCAATGACGCACGGACTCTTGAGGCGGCCACCATCACATTGTTCCTTTGCTAAATAAAACGTTCAAGAGATTTTATTGACTTGAAAGAAGGGGAAGCGGAAGCTGAGGCAAAAGACTCATTTGTATTTGATTTTAATTTAGAAAGATTTTTGGGGGATAAATTAACGACAGTTTCAGAACAGTGTTCTTTTGAGCAGTGTGATAGCTCAAGATACTTTATTATGCAGCAAACTTCACGTTGCAAAATTGCACCTCATTTTGAAAAATGCCGCCACAGTATCTAGAGTTGACAAAGATAAGTGATCCGAACTTTAAGAACTCGGAATTGTTTTTGGGTGAAGCGTTCTGATAAGTAGAGTTATGTGAAGATCTGGCTGGGAGGTTGATATGATGCAGATTAGAGCTTAAACTGAGCGTCAAAAACATTAAAGAACATTATATATGTGTTTATGTGATATCTGTTAGTATGTAACCATTAGTGTGCGTCTTTACATCGTTTCTTATGTTGTCAGTGTGTTGCTAATTCTTCGGCATCTTTTATTGTTCGTTCTTCGCCTCAATGTGCAACAAAAAACACTAAAAAAGGACACATCTCACGTTAACTCCCTTCGCCCTTGCTCTGAGGAATTAATGATCTCGCATTCATCTCAAATGGCGCCTCAGTGTCGATGAGTGACTTTGCATTCAAGTTTGAGTAGCGCTCGGAAAGGGTGGTATTGATAGTTTTTGATTTACTGGCCTGAAGTAGACTTATTCCCACAAGATAATGGAGCCTATCTCTTCATCCCTCACTTTTCAGCCATTTTGAGACGATTTCATCAAAAATCGAAGCATCCTTTTTGAAAGAACCGCTCCATACCGCTGCATAATCTTTGATATAGGGAGCTTGGGTAGAGCTTTCCCTATCCCGACACTTTGCCTGCCGCTGTCGACCTTATTGCTACCTTGGACTCATCAAAAAGTGCTCCATGCAGCGAGGAGGCATCTTGAAGGCGCGTTTGTTAACAGGTCTTTTCCATTTTGCTACCTGCTTTCATTGACCATTTATGTTCACTGTACTCTTCGTCTCGTTTCGAACTTATGTGATGTCGTATACGTTTCCTGCCGTATGTGCGTTGGCAAATAACACTGTTTGTTGTTTTTGTCTTTTTTTTTCAAAGAATTGCTGATCGTTTGGTTATGCGTTGGGTTATTTCCTCTCACACAAGAGCTGAATTATCCATAAAGCAAAGGAAGACTGAAGAAGCAAAAACTTCTATGGCGACAAAATGAGTGGACAGTGCCGCCCTTCAAATCGCAGGTGGTCAAATGAATCGAAATGTTCGAAAAAAGTTTACCGTTGATCTCATTGACGTTAATTGTAACCAGTGCACTGAAATCAGAAATTTGATCAGTAGAACAATCACATCTGATGAGAAAAACTACAGGGTATACCATGTTGCCTGAAATAACTCTGAAATCTGAGGACAATTTTTGCTAACAGCACGGCCCTACTGGACTTGGTCATGAACTAAGCAATGCAATATGCTCGTACAGTTTAAACCTCCGAATGGAATATCCTCGATGCTGAGCGAAGATGGGTCTAAGGTTCCAGTGGAGGGAAAATGACCAACTTAAACTACAGACTTCTAAAAGTGGAAGAGTGAGGCAGCCTCTTCCTAGTCATTGAGAAGAAAAAAAAACGCTCGATGAAGAACAATGGTGAGAAGTGCGTGTCCATGAAATGCGCGCGTAAGCAGCCACTGACAAACGCGTGTTCACAAATATGTTTGCTTCTAAATCAAGACTGCGCGAAAACGAATGCCGACAGAACATGTCTTAAGAAGGCAATAGAAAGTTCGAAAGTAACTGAATGCGGTCACCCCTAGAAGCAAAGACAGGAGCACGAAGAAAGATTGAAGACGTTCTGCCAAAAACTACTGCGAAAATATGCAATCTCGGCTCACAGGTGGTTGTCGCCGTTAGTGATGACCATATCTAGAAAGAGGTAGCCAAATCCGTGTTACCTTGTCGACTGGAGAGGCCATCTTCTATTCATGAAGGGCGAGGTAACTTCCGGCTATTAACGCGTTAACACGGAAACTTTGAAGAATTCCCCATGTTTTGCATTTTCGTGAATAACACTAAAAAACCACTCCCTCCGCAGAATTTGAAACTAACATATTGAAAGGCAAAGAGAATAGCAAATGATGGTAGGACAACGAAATATGAATACGGAACCTATTTCATTACAGCAGTAATGTTTAGCCTGCCAGGATAGTGGACATGGTGAGAGTCTGCGGTTAAGGAAATCACTAGTCGGAGATTCGTTCAATAACTCTGACTTCCTCACAAATACGTCTGGTCGTTGGCTTAAAGGGCATTCTTTGAAAGTTTCGAAAGATAATCAGAAATATGGAGTAAAAGTATGCGGGGAGCACACTGGTAAAGGAAAGACAGAAGCTGTGATGCAAAGGAGAATAGACGACAGAATAAGGAAACAAAGACAAGTCGCCACAAACGCAGGTAACAGTACAAAGACAGATATGTAGCAATTTCAATGCTTATCCTGAAATCACATTAACTGGTTGATAGGATGAAGGGACTTGAACCAGGATCACTTACACTTCCACTTTTGGAACTGAGTAATAGCTAACGTTACCTCGTCAAAGCAATGATTGAGACGAACGGCTGGTGCATCGAAGGATCCGCCTGCTTCCACCACTCTCCAAATTATAAGTGAACAGAGAGGTTATTCATAAGCACGATATACAAGAAAAATTTCCTTATGTTGTTAAATAGCACATTTTTCAGCATGCTAGAGAAGTTATCCTGCGCACATGTTTATTACTGCATTCTTTGCTTTCATCGCTTCTTTGCAAATCCGGCAGCCGCTGGTCAATCCACGGAACGATCATTATTTAACGCCAACAGTGAATTCGGTCTTTAAGTTTGTGCGAAAGTCGCAAGAACTAATGTATGCGAGGAAATTTTCATGCATTTTGCGGCGGTCATTTTATCATTCGTATGGAATGGCTAGCAAATAACAAGTCTTACACGACTACATGGAGCACCAAAAAAGTGAAAATAGTCGACCGGGTGAGCGGGGATGTAAGAGCATTATACTAGTTTCCGCACTGAGCACATCACTGAAGCTGAGTGAGTCGCCGTTCCGCTTGTTCATAAACAAAGTACTATATCTCCGCTTATTCATTGATTGAAGCACTGGGTACTTGACAGCTTTGATTAAAACCATTTTGAATCGCAGCAAAGCCTTCTCTACATGACCAATTGGAAATTGTTTAACTTGGATCATAACTGGATTTATTCGCATACCGTCGGAGCATCTTTTCTCCTCCGAAGTTCATTCAAAGGTGTTGGCTGCTGAATTCGAAAGACATGGGACAAGCTTTCCGCAATGCTTCGAATTAAAAATTTTCAGTTTCCTGAAATGCCATGAATGCCAGAGCTTTATGATGGCCGAGTGAAACAGAACAACGGCAGATAACAACAAATAACATGCAGTGTGCTCGTATGCAAATGACGGTCCTTCGCTTGAACAAGCGACTTATGACGCAACTGCCCACATCATAGAATTTTCGCTCCGCAAGCGGACACAGCGTAACAGTTCATGGCACTAGCACCATAGCGCATTCACTAAAGCGCTACTTTTCCCCCAAATCCCCAGACTATGAAGAGCGCAATAAGCGCTAAGCGGCAAACCAATACTCGAACGTTCCAAGTCGCGTGCTCTCCATTATTCGCCTACTTTCCGTCAGAAGCGGAGAACCAGGTCATCACAGCACCCCACACATACCTGCTGGCACTATTTCATATGCTAGCCTGCTTTGCTTTCCATAACAAGTGAATACAAATCCAGTTTATGAGTGTGTAAGAAACAGATAGTACAACGAATAAGCAACGTCGGCTACGTAAACACACATATGTCAGTGATATTGATTATTCAACTCAAAACAAGCCATCACCTCACACAGCGCATTCTGTTATTGCAGACGATGACTTGCAGAAGTGCGTTCATTATACTATCAGCACTGTTAACAAAGCGGGTGTCAAAAACAGCATCAACTTCAGTATAAATACACACATGTAATTAAGCTTGAAACTTATTGCTAATTCCCTCATTCTCATCAATGGACTTCAAAGAAAAATACAGGATACAGAAAGCTTAAACCTGAAGCGAACACCAATAAGGCAGTCAGTGCCTCCTAAAATAATATTAACATCGACAATCATATCGACTCATTTCAAAAACAATCGCATTTTTAATATATATATGCATCTTATATATGTATATACAAACAACTCAACAAAACGCAATAAATTCAGAAGCATCCACTTGAGAGGAAATCACTGCCTCATGCAAGCTGCACAAATGCGACTCCATCGTCGCGCTGCTTGACAACTCGTAACTGGAAAGAGCGCTGGTGGCAGGAAACCGCCTCCTGCAAGTGTATCGACATCGAATCTCTCATAATCACCGCAACCGAAGTCGTCAAATTCAATCAGTGCACAGGGCAGTGATAGAGAGCAGTGACGACAAACTATATCCGGCTGCAAACATTACAGTGTACGCAATGGAGACATCGGCGCACTTCCTTCCCAACAAAAAATCTACTTTCAGTTAGAACTGTATACCCCGTAGACTTCTGACAACGGCTGCAATACTTCGAAGAAATGAAGCATACATGGAGAAGAAATAAATGAGCTGAAAACCAGTGTGAAAGGGCCTGATCGTCGACCGATCACAGCTCCGAAATCTCCAGTTCTTCATAGTTTCCTCGATCAATGAAAAACACCTGAGCACGTTCCGCTGCGATCGCAGTAACGACTGCTCGCAGATGTCTTTTGAAAGTGCGACTGTATGCAATACACAAAAGTCCAACGCACTAAAATCCTAGTCCCTGACGTCATTAACGTGTGAAAAGATAATAAAACGTGCCTCGAACATCGGGGAATCAAACTTGAATTCCGGCCTTTGTTATTCGATGGAGGGATACTTACCTACAACGCTTCTTTTCTGTATCATCTTTTTCACAGCACTCTGATGCAAGCACATACAATATGTCAGTTTCTACGATATGATTACAGCTCAAAGACATAGTACTACCTGTAATCGAAATAGGTATTTGTTATTCTACCACATTCGGGTACTCAACGATGCGCTGGAGTTGTGTGTCTAACAGGAAGAAACGATTAATGTGAAAATGCGTGCAGAGCCCCTCGCCCGAGGAGCGAAATATCATTATCTGAATGTTCACTTACACTGCAGCACATTTTTTCACCAGTAAATGTGCTGCATGGATTGCTAATGCTAGTTTCAACTGAAAATTTATCGCTAGCGTTCGTCGAATTACAGCTTCCTCTCCGAATTCATTTTCAAAATTCTCATATTTCGTATTCTGGCTACTATTCAAGACTGATTTGTTGGTCGCCTGCGACAACGACTTTCCTCTCCCTCTTGGAAGTCTAGCTAAGATTTGCTAAAATGAGCTCAGATTACGACTGCGAAAACGACTCCTCTCCAAACATCTCACAACCTTTCCTTTCAATTTTCGCGAAACGAAGCAGAACAATCCACAACATTTGCTATAAAAAAACTCATATATGCATCTTGTTTTTCCTCTATTGCATATCGCTTGCGAACTCACTCTCTCTACCGAAAAACCTCGCACATATCGATATTGGAATTTACTATATGAAGAGTGGAAATTTAGGCGCTGCTGGCAACCACTGGTGCCAAATAGGCCGAAACCTGAAGAGCATTCGATGACTGACCAGTGTTCTTGAAACATAATCAGAACGTAGCGAAACACCGCAAGGGTTAGTTCAGTTCGAAGCGCACCATTCACTTTTCGTTTTCGATTTCGTGAAGCGTTCACTTGAAACTGATGTGAGTATGTTCAAAAATCAAAAATAAAGGGAAAATAACGATTACCAAATCGTACTGCTTGCAAGGAAGAGTGGGTGTGAGAAATTCGACTTCGGCTTCTGAAGCTGTTAACGTTTTGCCCTTGAGTATCTTCACAAAGAACAGTGGCCAACTCTTGTTCAGCTCATCTCCATCGCATCGTCTCACAGTTAGTACATCCCCCTTTTCCATTGATATGCACGGAAAATGCCGCTGAACTTTGTCAATTTAAAAAACAATGGTGAAAATCGCTTTGAAAAACAGCAGTGACTTGGACATTGCTAACTGAAATCGGTTTACGACTCGGAACTACACACGCTTATGAAAAGGCGTTACTGAATCTTTTTCAGCCAGACCTGTGAGCAAATATTCCTATCATCTACATTGCTTTATTTATTCTTAACATTGTCTCACTGCCTGCATTCATATAAAGATAACTTTTTATGCTCAATCAGGGAGTATCTGCTGTTGGTATGCAGTATTTCTAAGGAAGTTTTCGAACATATGGTTGGCCCCAGTTTCTGTTTACATGGTAGCCTTCAAAATATTTCCACTCGTCTTTTCATCTAGACAATACTCTGTCACTGCCGAAAGCGAATAACATATAATTATGCTAAATTAGTGAATAGAACAATAACAAACAGGCAGATGCAGCCTGTACTTCAACTTTATCCCACTGTTCTCTCACCTATGGAATATTTTCGTACCACTTTAGAAAAATCAGTCACTCGGTGACCCTGAAAAATTTGTAATATATGAAATTACATTAAACATTGCTTACAGAAAACTTCAAAAATGTATTGGAGGGACTGGAGGACAAGGTTGAGCAGTTGGTTGCATTCAAGTCACTAGCTATGTGAGTCAGCGAATTCGATGATGAGACCTTAAAAACAAGGATTAAAGGGTGTATTACAAATTAACTTGCACACTGCATGCAACGGAATTCGTGCATCAATATCTTCCTCTTGATGGACATCAACAAAAAAGAGCGCCATAGAGGCATACATTTTCAGCTTCGTTTTTTCTTATTCCCTCACTCACCTGTACAAGAACTCTGCTAGATGCGTTTATTTGTGGAGCTAAATAAAAGAGGCTAGTGCACTGTAAAAAGGATGAAAATTGAAGAAAATGCAACGAACAAGCGACCAGGTTTGAAGTGCATCTGTGTGTTTGCAAATATAGTTAGTGAATGAAGGTCTAGAAACGGAAAAAGAGACTAGTGAAGGGCCGAGAATTTTTCCCGTCCCTTGGATCGTCATTGCATTTATTAGCCGATACAGAATGTGAAGCCATATTTTTTGAAGCAAACCAATTCAATTGAAAATAACAAACGGCTGGCTGTAGTTTTCCATCAAACTGGTAAGGCTTCGTGCAACTTTCATTTCACGAACTCTACAAAGCTAGCAACAATATATATGTGCCCGTTCGCTTGGGCTGCAAGTGATTTTGCAGTTCTTGTACGAAAGTATGATTGCGCACATAGCAGTGGATAATTAGCGAATAATAAATTCCAATTCAAGGTCGCTCATCCATGCAACGAAATAACAATAATAATAATTAAAGGAAAGAACCGTATCAGAATTGACATAGCAACTCACACTTTTCATCGTCGTGGAAGCAGCACGGAGTTCCGGATAAATGGGACAGCTGGGGGCAAAATGACCATCCGAACTGCACTTATAACATGATGGATATGCTGAATGTTTCAATCGTTAAAAACGATTACTGAGAAATTAAGCATGAGTGCTCATTACCACACAACATACTGGACACTGCGGAATATAGGCGCGGTTTCATGGCATGAATAGTCAACCATAAATAAGTACCAAATGAGAAGACAAACACCGCAAAACTGTTAGGGGTCTGCTATGATTTTTAGCGTATATATTCGCCTTGGTTGATCAACTGATCGCAAAAGCATCTCCGCTCTGAGAAACCAAAGCCGATTTGTGTGGACCACGCATACTGGCATAGGACGGCCACGTGAATCAGCAGTAGGCTGCTTATTTTTATCCTCGCCACGATCGTGTACTGTTCGATAAACAATATGATTAGCGAGGACTAAGCATCTATAGATTTCTGAAAAACTGTGAAGCAAACACTATTGGCGCAACTTTCACCAATCACAACAGAAATGATAAAGGATATGTCAAGAACAACCTAAAAACCTCAGAAATAGCTCAAGTTTCGCTAAAAGACGTGAAAGAGATTTGTTGCGCATGTGGGACAGCAGCGATGGGAGTGCTGAAATGAATGTAGCAACATATATCAACAAATACCATACATACTACAGGACGGCTTTAATCACACGTGAACGTCCCACTCCCCACCAAAATTCAGGGATCCTTCGCAACTAATTTTTTGCTGCATATCAACGCACTTCGATGGTTTCATGTCCTTCTAGCGGATTCTGGATTCTGTAGTCCAAAGTTTCGGGCACTCTGTCAAACTCCAGGCAACCTTCAATCGTTTCGCATGTAGATTTCTTAGAAGAATATGGACCTTTGAATTACAACCAACTGCATCCTGCGTTCACGGTTTTGATAACGATAACATGGAGAACAAAATCGCCTGTATCCGTCAATCTACAAATGCACCCATAAAATAAACAGATTCCCTTCATTTGGTTTATACTCTCCAAATATACCACAGACCTGCAGTATCTAATACGTATTATTTAGGAAAGGGCATTCCGTTCCTGCAGCTATATTTACTGTTTCATAAGTTTCGTTGAATGTCGTGTCGGTGACCCTCGCTTACCACTTTTCAGTCAGACCTATACCTTTTCGACCATAGAAAGCGAAAACCGTTGTTCTCTCGATCTTCGAAGAAAGTCAAAAGTGGTGGATCTACTCGGCAAGAGCAACTAAGTGACCAACAACTTTCTCCAATGATGGATCCATTCGCTAGGATGCTCACTCTTTCTGCTGATGAAAACAACGACACAGTGCAAATAAAATAATAAAATAATGCACATTAAAACGATTGAAAGAATCTATGAGAGGATCAATCGGTGTCGCATCAGTCGATGAAATGATGAGAATAAAATTCCAGTAAATGAACAGAAAAATTCAGGGAAACTCTTTGGCGAAGGGAAGATATAATCCTCACATTGTTCCGAGAAGATTCCATGCTTTCTATCACTGCTACCATTCTTCCTATGTGTACTTAACTCTCGATGCACTATCTTAGTAGTCCCTTTTCTGCGCAATCGCAAAAACCGCGACCCTCGACCTTTCCTCCCCTCCCCTCCCCCCCCCCCCCGTCTAGGTCTATGTATTCGCAGCATTTCTCCGCAACACCCAATAAATATGCCCTGAAAACGTCTATGAATCATCATACTAATGAGAAGAAGAAACCGGCCCATGGAAACAAAAACAATAAGGCTGCGGATTTCCAACAGTTCGATCAATAAATTCGTGAGGTATTGAAATTCTAACGAAACATCAGGATCGGAAGGTTTCAATGGTCCAGCTTAGATCGGCTGGACTCCTTTTCCATCAGCATGCGAACGCCGGAAGAGTACGGCAGGATGCACTGCTTCCCTAAGCATCCATACCTACCACCCGAACCTCACTCGTAATTCTCCAAAAAATGTGAGGTACTTTTCGCTGAACATATACTTCGTCTCGAATATATCAACTCCCTCAAGGACTAGCACTTCGCACAAGCAACAAGCGTTGCACCTTGTTCACGACAGCGATCAATTTTCACTCACATCACGTCCCTACATATGCAACTTCAATACGACAAATTATGACATTATTTCCTGAAAACCATCAAACAAAGGAAAGAGATCGACATGTTTACTGAGTATAGTTGCCACTGGGGCGACACTGAAACCTATATAATAAGTACTGGTACAGATAATTTAAAAAGGAAATATTGAGTGGTACGAAATAGAAATTTGTCTTTGAGGAAAACTTCTAACCGTTTGGAAATGCTCGCCTGCTAGACTGACCACCTGTGTCTGAAAATTTGGATGGATTACGCTATTTTTGCAGAATGTCTCGAAACTTGAACGAGATCTAGAACCATACTTTGGCAGGAAAGGGCGAACCGAGAGCACATACTATACTGCAATCATGCCTTCCGCCAAAACACGAACCCGTCACAATATACTAGTGAAAATTATACGAGTGAAGTGGTGAGGAACCTTGCACACAATGCTGCTATCGGATCTCAAACACTCACTGAAAGTTCGCAGGCGAGGCTTTTTGCAGATTGTAGCAGCTCGTTCCCATGCGAACTTCAATGTGATAAAACTACGATGCTTCAACATGCAAGAGCACTGCAAGCGTTCACTTCTGCATGTGGTGCACAGCGAGCCAGTTAGATTTTCACAATTTATAGAGGGCAGTGAATTCACTCGATCGGGCTGGAGAAGGCTCGTGCTTGCTTTTGTTTGGCAGTAGTTGGATATAATTTACACGTTCTTAAACTTTCATCCAAATATGATCATAAGCAAACCATCCGAACAAAGAACATGCGCCATCACCAATGCATTGAAGGAACCATAGATCTAAGCAGAAAAGCACTAAAAGAACTAATTTGCAAAATCGCTTGCTTCGATGATGGCCTAATGACTCTAACGAGTCTTTCGGGAACGGATTCTGTGACGAATTCTTGAAATAACCATTCCTCAAGAATAAATTAGCACAATGTTCAGTAATTCCTGAGACGACCTCGGCTGCTCAACTGAAGAATAATACAGCGAGCTCCCGGGATGCACAGAAAAGAACGCAATGTCTGAATTATTCCTTGCTGTAGTTAGTCGAATAAGGCCTTAAGATTACTAGGCTGCTGATAACAGCGATGACAAAAATCCAGCTCAAAGACAGCAAGCGTTGTGGAAATAAACTCTTGAGGTGAAACTGCTCTCCTTCAGATCCGTTTACAATTTAAATGATCCGTCACACATCTGTGCAGTCATAACGATGAAGCAAAATAATTCACAACTGTGCTTTTCACTCGATCTGCGAATGAATGAATGAGACTAACAAATTACAAGCAACGGCAAGTGGCGCTGGATGCAGGAAAAAAGTTCCAATGGGGGCGTGTGGTGGAACTATAAATGATAAGAGAAAATACAAACAACTAAGCCGTTCGCCTCAAATGATTGTTCATCATACTCTATAAAACAAAAAAGGCCTGCACTTACAGAAGCAGAAAACAGAACGCCTTAGTGCAGCGGCATCCCGGAGACGTCCACTACACGTTTCTGACGTAACTATTCGAGGAAATGTTCCTGGAGCAAGCAATTTCTTCACGCTTACCGAAGTCGCTTTCCAGAAGACCAAGTGGAGCATGCGTGCGCGCTAAGCATAACGTGAGTAATCAATATCCTCAAATTGTCTCTTTCAGCCTGCTTCTGTCAGATTTAATCTACCTGCCGTCGTACTTCTCGCCTCGATTGCCTTAAAAGGTAGTATGTGGAGCCCGTTTATTGTTGAAGCAATTCTAGAAACTCACCCCCTCCCCCCCCCCCCCATGATTTCAGACGATAAGAATGCGTTGTTACAATATTTTGCCTCGCGCAGTAAGGCCTCAACCTTATCCAAAAGCATACAGATGTCCAATCTTGACAGATTGATTAAACGGTGCGTTGAATTATCAAATTAAATTAAACGGTGCTCTAGAGGTCTCCACTGCCGAACATCTGCAGCCACGAATTATAGCTTCCATACAAACTTCTTGGAGTTTGCAGAATTGGCGAACAGGATCTAGAGATTGTCTGCACCTCGTCCGCGCAAGTTGGCAAAAATATGCAAAATGTGGACCGAATGTAATACAGCGGAGGCTCATTTCCAAAGCAAGCGCAATTTAAACAGCTAAGCTCTAATCAAAACTTGTAAAACTTTCAAAGACGGTAACGGGTGGCCAATATACGTGAGCGATGTCAAAAATCAGTGAAACCATACTATGAACTCTTTTTGAGTTCGAAGTCACACTGAGATTCAAACGGAAAAAAACAAAAGTCCCAGACCTTTGCTCCCACAATATTGAACGTACTGAGTGTTTCATATTGACGGACTTTAAAATTTAAAAGTCCTTAGCACTGTCTGTGGCAAAGACCTGATCTACCGACAAAGCTCTGAAGTTTTTGACTCGTTCTATCATTTTAACCTCAAGAATTTCACGGGAGAGAAACTTCCCCGCTCACCTCGCTGTTGTTGCTATCGAAAGCGTTAGCTTACTTTGTTCGCTTTGCCTTTAAACCTACTGAAGTTGCCTAAATGTGAGACGCAAAAAATTGCTGCATAAGCAGCTGAAGAATCTGTTGTGGTAACGCAAAAAAAAACAGCCTCGAACATCTTCGGCAAGTGAGGCTTACTGCGATGATCGCTTAACAACGTGCTCTCCCCGGAAGCGCACAGTTTCGGAGTTTCTTCTCAACTAACACCAAAAAACTTCTAAAGAATGCTTTTTGTGCTAGGAAGAAAGTATTCATTCACTTTCGCCCAACGACTTCATCCTCGAACAACCACGTTTCGGAATTTCTTGCACCGATCTGACTGAAATTTGCTGCCCCAATGAAAATTTTTAGAATTTAAGATTCGCCAATGTGGGAACCTTTCTTTTCTTAAGAACGCTGAACAAATTTTTGCAACCAACGTGTTTCAAAAATACATCTTAATAAGAAGGCAATAAATCATAAAGTGCACCTCAGAGTAACGTAGAACTCAATCGCCCCTTGCAAAACCACATGAAATGCCGCTGGCGTCCTTTAGTGCAAAGAATACTTTATTTCACTGCTGATAATCGAAGTGCTTGCTTGAGGCAACAGTTGGAAGTTTGGGGTACTACGGGCAAAACAAACTGCCTTACCTTGCACTGCGATAAGTGAGGGTAGAACTCACGTTGTTATTACTTTTCAGGGTTCACATGTTCACATGAAAAAAAATCAATTTCGGAGAAGACTCGAATAATATGGCTCATTGAGAGAAAAAATCGAAGGATACGATAAAAATATGAAATGGCATGCTCACCGTTCCGGACAACAACGATCCTCTTGGAAATAGAATCGATTTTGAAACTGCGCTACTCAGTGAGGTTTGCCGTTTCGACTGGATCCTAACGGATTCCTGCCAATCAGGCGGCTGTAGCGTCCTTAAAAGTTCAGCACACATCAATCGCAACTGAAAAGCTAAAAATGTTGACCGCCTTTTCCCATGCAGTCTTTTTTGACGCATCAGCCTCTAGGGTCCTTGTTCATTCCTTTAGATCGCAAAAGCAGATGAAAAAAGCAATCTTATCATCCTAGTCTTACCCCGTAACTTTCACACTACTGTTGGATGCAGTGAGCAATGCTAAAGGGAAAAGTATTTAGAAGATATTACCTTTGACCGCTGTTTCGAAAGCCGTCCTTGGCAAGCGACAATGCCTGAAGTTGATGGGGCTGGAACGGTGCCCAACTAAGATCTAATGCAACGCGTGGTTGAACAACCGCATCACCGATACATGCTAGTCACCTGCTCGGATTAGTCCACACGAGTAGTACGCCCATGTATATTGCAGAAATCAAAAAAAAAGAAATGGATGACGATGGTCACATTTTGGATGTATCTATGATTAAAACAAAATAAAGTGGATGCATCCGAAAAGATGAGAGATGCTTTGCATCCTTCATCCACAACAGTGAGCACACCCGTGCCGTTTAACAAGATGAACAACCAACAGCATGGTAATCTTTAATATGGGCAAGCGTTTGTATGATAGCATCTTCGGGAAAATGCTTCTTCATCCGAGGAGCAATTAAATTACTGAAGAAGGCTCCATCACAATCTTCAACAAACACATGTCTAAACGATTTCACGACTTCGTCACACGACGGTGTGAAGGAGTGAGAGATAATCGACAAGATAGAATTAGCATGTGAAAAGTAATCAACAAGTAAGGAATAATCAATCCAATATACACAGAAGAACGCAGTGGCAGAACTTTTTCAGCTTGCAGAGAAGTTCGGCCAGTATTGTGATGGGAAAAAAACGACGCCACATCGGCGCCTATGCAACTGAACAACACAACCCTACCAACAACGATGAGAAGTTAGAACTTCAAGACCATATATTCAAGAACATTTCACGATCAGCAGTCATTCCCGCAAGCTGAAAGGAAAGAACTGAATCCATTTCCAAGTTCCAATAGGAGCGACTTGGTGGGAAGAGCCTGCAGATGCATCCGAAAAGCCTGAAGGCATTAAAAAATCGTCCCAACAATTTGGTCGCTGAGTGAATAATGGAGATGTTCGATTTGAGATGACCGGACTGGAGGAAAAACAAATGCAGACCGTTGCAGCGAATTTGTTTATGCACACAGTACTCCCTTAAAAATATGGTCAGTTACTGCTGCTCTACTCCATCACATATATGCCTCATCTATGACCTCATCTTCACATAACCTCTTAAAAACTCACATGTTGCGATGTCGCATAGACGGCATCCAGTCGACTGGAGAAGTCGAGCAGCTGCATTTGCATTGCCGCTAGCGCCAGTTCCTTCTCACGCTCCATGCTGAAGAAGAAAACCACATTAAAACACGCGAGCAATTTTAGGAGGCAAGAACGACGGAGAGTTTACGCGTTCCGAGTTGCAACCACCTCATAAAGAAAGTGACCGCACATCGAAAGTATGCAGACCGGATATACTGGATTATCGTGATAATGCTTTCATCGACGGTCAAGTGATGTAACTTGTGTTACAGGTGAGTCTCATTCATGACCTAGCCTTTTCACGCATAACAGTTCCAGAGCTCTTGTTTCAAACTCACTGGAATACAATACGTGTTGAAAAGGAAAAACGTTTGGACGATTTTGAGTAACTGGTAATGCACAATTTTTTCTCTTCATAAGCACCCTCTAGAACACTCTTTCCTTTTAATGCAAACTCTGATAATATTAGTGTTCACAACATTTTTCCCTCCCTTCTCGGCAAAGTGACTATGTGGCAGGATAGATGGTAAGAAAGTATCGATTAGAATATATCCAAAAACTTCTTTATCACAGCCTGGACGACTTACGACCGAAACTACTACACGGAATCGACGACAAAGAAGTCAATGTCCAAGCTGTGGAGGAACAAGCAGGAGAGCAGGGGGACGTGCGGTAGTATCTTATAAGAATCCCGATGGCAAAATGCAACTTCCAAAACAGAATCTCCCACCTCACTACATTGCATGGCTTCTTTAGCCACTGCAGTAACATCCCTTCTTTCCGCCTTGAAGGGTAATACAGAAATACTACACAATGAATCGGAAGTGCAAGAACTTTGCAACATCAGGAGAAGGCATGAGCAAGCAAAGGTGCAGGCCATGAAGACATATCCGTGCTCGACACTTAACGCCCTCACTTTTGCACAGCCCGACTGCTGAAGAAGAGAGTTAGAAAACACAACCTTAAGGATGAATGGCTAGTCCAGCGAGTTCCTTCTCAAATTCTTTGACAGAAAGAAAAGGATAAGTACCATTCCTGCTCGAAAGCAATGCGTTCACGATTTCTTCCTCGACTTTCTTTCTTGCAATGGCTATTTTCGTCTCCCCGCGTTCTGGATTTTCTTTGAATATATCGATGCTACCCATGCATAGCCTCCAACTGTTGTTCCTCTCCTTTCAATTTTATGCCATCCATCGCAGGTGGCCATGAAAATGGTACAGTGGCGATTCCCGCAAGTAGCTTGTTATTCACTTCTCGTAACAAGCAGATTTCATAGGTCATCCAGCCGTCAACTGGAAAATACCTAGATCCCTCAACGCAAATACACCGTTTGAAGTTTAGGCTTGGAGAGAAGGAAACAAAATTTCGCAGCAAAACTAATAGTCTAATATTGAGGCAAAATGGTGTGGTGAAGGGCGTGAATGAAACATCGACTTTTGCTTTCTCGACCACTGTAAAGACAGACAATGATGCAGTGCAGCCGAAAAGTGAGTATCCCTAAGCACATCATTTCGCGGTCCCAAATGGCCGATAATTCAAGAAATCAGAGGAGTGCGAAGAACGGGACACTTTTCCACGTCAGATCCTTCTCATAAACGGAAAAATCTTTCGAGGCAAAAATGCCACAAAATCGTCTCAGCCCTACAAGGACATGCGTAGCGAAGCTTTGCAACATGGTTTAGCTCTTCATCACAATGAGTGTGGTAAGCGGCCTTAGAAAACCATATCGCGTAGAACCTATATGTGTTGATGCCCTACCAACTTCGCGCCGACAACAAAAATCCACACATCTGGAAAAGTACTCCAAAGAAGATCTAGATTTCCAAGGAAACTAGCATGGCTCATCGATGAATCCATTGCCAGCTACAAATTAATCTCGCATTTGAAGTTGCTGTCCCTAAGTGACCTGGAGTATCTGAACCCTGAGTGCATTTGATAAAATGTACACGATCAGAGCATTCGATTGAAAAACCAACTTTTAACGTTACCCTGGAAAAGAAATAGTTTATGAGCAGAAATTGAGGGTTTTCTCAACTAAATTGCCTAGGATTATACACAACTTGGGAAAACAAATGAGTGGCCTATAGCGAATGGAGTTAACGAGCTCCCAAAAAAAGGATTCGCCACTGGAAACTGAGACGACAGCGACCCAAGTTTTTCTTTCCCGCAGAATTCGAAAAGAAGCGAAATGCACGAATAATTAGGCTTCCAAACCAAAATTGTACCAACTTCCGTGCGATTCTCTCACCCTCTGAAACCGAAAATTTCATAATTCCGATTTGAACGCAACTGGGAATGCCAAAAAAGCTTCGAAATCCGCACGTTAAGAACACAGGGAAATATTCGTAGCCTCCAGATTGCCATGCTTAAATTTACTGAAGCGAAGAACATAAACATATAATGTGCGGGTTCGAAAATAATCCTACCGCTTACCTCAATGGTATTATATCCACTGATCCCATGAGATGTCAGTTCACCAATCCGACAGGTAAACAGAGCTACTGGTGCCTCTCTCGCTTCAGTCGACTGAAAATAATAAGAAAAGTGAAACATATTCCGAAAAAAAAACGAGGACGTTCGATGATTGCTTATTTATTTCACATCGCAGAGTCGTCATTCCAGGAATGCCATTTCAGGTTGATAAATACAGTATAATAACTAGAAAATCTTACTACAGAACATATAAATAGATTTTCAACCTTTTAAAATATAATAGCATCATGTAGTTTAGACAAAGTTATATCATAAATAGAGAAATAATGCAATAACGTGACTTTAGCAACTGGGAGCGTAACAGAATACAGCGTGGTTTTCGGAAAGACCCTAAAAACATAACTGCAGTCATTGACCTACAACCTCGTTTACAGTTCTGCAATCCTCTTTAGACATAAAACATTGCATCTTCGAAGTGCATATAAAACACGTTTGTTGTTATTGCAGCTCGTTCTTGGACACCTTCTCGATTAACACAGCAGTTAGGACGCGACAGAATGTCCCCTAATTCCGTGTCATCAAGCAAATCAACTGCTGATCAAAAAAGCAAGTGCCATTTGCCGCCGACCTGATATCGAAAAAATTCCGAACAATTTCTATATAAAATCATCATTACTGGCTTCCTTACTTCAAACGCACGATGTCGTTCTCGTGGAGCGCTTTCTGCTGCAGCTTTTCGGAGTTTTTTGGACGTTCAACGTTGAGGGATTATCTAGACTCAATCGACCCGCTAAGGCGCGTAAGCCAATACTTCTGCTGAGGTAGAGCAGCAGAAGCCAACTATATTCACGTTTCGGTGGATATTAGTCAACTTTTTATGTAGCAATTCTCGAGGAAAACTTAACCCACGACATTTCTGCAATTATTTAACTTGAGATGTTCTTTAGTCAGTTAACACGTGCAGACAAAATTACACGTCTTCGCTGGAAATGAGGAAAACAAGCCGCACTGAGAACAAGCAAATATATGGTTGGTAATTTCCTTAAGACTACACCAAGCACTTGATGAATTCTTTCCATTTCATGATGTAAGACAGAAAAAAAGAGTTATACTCAAGAAACTGCTTGTAATTTCTCCGGTTTCCTGGAACGATGCATTAATGATGAAAGACCGTGCAGTTTTCAGAACTCCTCAACGCAAACAGACAAATAGGCGGAGAATGTTCAAGTTTTTTGCGGGGATAATGAGACCATCGCTGACGCGCTACTGATGCCAGAAAAGATGTAGTTTGCCACTGTGATTTGTGCGTCTGAAAGAAAAAAAAGGAGCACGGTGATTGTTCTTTCCTATAGCAAGCGACGTGCATTCCACCAAGAAGCACTGGATGTGAACTGAATCAATGTCCTAAACAAATTTCAGCAGCAAAATCGCTCACTAAACCTCTACCATTGCACAGTATAAGGGAATACCTGACTGGTAAAATAGAAAACGATACTGGCGCTGCATAGAATCGTCTGACCATAGTCCACCAGCACCACCTTGCACATATTCTCTTCGCGTAGAAAATCATCCAGTATGCCTCCAGAGTTGAAACAATTACTGTTTACTTCAGCCTCATAAAAGGACGGGACTTTCGATGCGCGAATATAAGGCCTCCTCCAACAAACAAGGCATAACAGACTGATTACTTGCAACTGTGCATATAACTCGCAACGGACGACGGTGCGGAGAGGGAAGAAAGGCATGACAACAGCGGACGGCATGAAGGAAGGGAGAATGAAGGAACAGTAGTATCAGATTTTTTGCAGTCGATAAGCCATTTCGAAGCAGAAATTGAAGAGAAACATTTCTGTCTGTTCAAGTGTCTATATAAAGCAGTCACGCTACCTGCATCCGAACCCTGCATTTTCCTCACTTAAAATTATTGTGCATGCAAGTTTAATCTGCACCGTCGCAACCAATCTTGCCAATGTTCAATGGCTCCAACAGATGAAGTCAGGATCAACCCACCTAGATAGAGAGGTCAAATCCGGGAAAAAGTTCACATGGCCTTCATACGGAAATACCATTTATATGGGCACAAGAATGGTAAAAATACCTGACAACACCTAAGTGATAGGGGAGAAGGCTGATCCGAGCATCGCCGGCCGCATTAACAATGCATGGCAGCTTCGGGTACGTCGGTTGTTTGGAAATATTGCTGAAGTTTATCATGTCCTTCTTTTCGGGGAAGGTCAGCAGCTGAAAATTCCATAAAAATATAAAAGCGAAAACTACTGTTGTTGATGCTGCCATGATACTGTCAATCGGCAAGTAAATCTGTGACCTTACTTTAACGAAGCATGAAATTATCACAAACATATACGAAATGTAGGAACACGACTTCGCTGGTGGCGATACCACCAGCACAAGTTTCACACCATCAACGACAAGGAACCTGGCGTGGATTTGTAATAATGCATGAAGAAGGACATAGGTCGCCGTTAATAAAAGGACAGGAAACATGGCTTGATACATTATTTAAATAATGGCCTGCAAACGCCGACTCATGAAAGAGCATGCTTCGCTTTAGCGACGCCAACACCATCTTCGAACAACGAGTAAGCCGTCTTCATTTAAAGCAGCAATTCATTGGCCATAATTTGATGCCATATGTTGCAGAAAACTGTATTCTGGCTCATATTGAGGATAGCAGGTTTGCCTCGTCTTTGGACAAAATTTCCACTGGCCATCAGGCACTGGGCTTTAGTCATCTGCAGCAGCGGTTTGAAAATGCGACCGGTGGACTTGGTCTCAGCAACGTGCCGAGTATGTCCACCTGTAGCATGCCCAAAAAATGTTTTGTCACAAACTAGAGAAGAGACTGATGCATAAATATCAAGCAATCACATGTGCACTTTGTACGAGAAAAACATGTTGACTGCGGCTTCAATTTTTTACGGTTGTTAAGTCGCACAAGAGCTGTTGTGATTCCTTCTTTATCCATCATCGGCCTCTCGTTAACACGGTCGCTCAAATTCGTCATCCCCATCCACAATTGCTAACAATCTAATAGAGATGTTGCTCCTTTGTGTTTTGTCAAGTGCGTTGTGAGAATTTTCGAAGTCTTACTTACGCTGTTCTGACTTGCAGCTTTTTATCAACCTGTGCACTGAAGACTATTTCGACAACGAGTCTTTTGAAACTATTCAACCAATGACGCCCTCCTCGTTCAACTTCGTAGGCTGATTCATTTCCTTCGTTGGTAACCAAACGGTGCGTGCTTCACAGAAGAATTTCTCGAAGGGGTGAAATAGAGTTGGAAGTACGGCAAGCCAAAGACCATGACAAGTTCATCTTCCGCCACCCTGCGGAAATGAGAGAAATCCTTCCTTCAAAGCAAAATGCAGAAAATAGCTCGTCTAAAACGTGGGCGGGGGTAGCCTATATAGCAGGTCAAATATAGCTGCAGATATCACTGCCGTGGAAAGAATGAAATTGCAATCTTAAAGACACTCACTTCAATCACTCACAGTGGAAGCAAGGGCCACAGTATGGATCACGTCGGCTGGATAATACCTAGAGGTCTTCGATGTCCTGTTTCGTCTATAATAAGTGAAGGTTGTAGTCACAAGCTGTAGACTGCTCAAAATCGAAGAGGATGATACCCAGTAGTGATTACCCGTGAGATGTGGCAGGCCTGAGGGGGTGCACTTCAGACTCTCAATATATGTTGTGCAGAAATTTTTGTTATTTACAGCGCTTTCCACTTCCATAGAAACAGAACAGTAGGATGGCAACATCTGAATCATCGGAAGAGATATATAGTTTTTCCTCATATGTCATACGCTTCTCTTACTTTGGAAATCCTTATCCCTTGAAGAATCTCCTTCTGTTATGATACTGTTCGGCAGTTTATCAACTGTAGTCCCTCTGTTCTGTCTAAAAATCAACTTCTCCAAGTTAATAAAAATATCGAAATAACATTCACCTCAGTGAGTGCACACAATGCTTCTGTGTCACTCATAGAGTATGTGCCGTAAGCCATTTTCTCGATGACCAGCGCGCGCACCTGTTGAGGAAATGTGACCGCATAGGGCCTGAAGGCACCGCCATTCGAAGTCGATAACTTGAACATTCTGCGACGTGCTGAAGAGCGCCGCTCCTGGAATGATGCATTAACTGTTTGAAACACGACACGACAAATTCCGTGATCATAGATACCATTTCGTTCATACAGACTCAGAGACTTTGCTCGAACGTGAGGAAGAACAGCGCTAACTAGCGTGCGACTCTCCATAAAAAACGTCTTGCAGAGCGCAGTCGTATGCAGGTGACGTTCCCTCCGCACAGTCAATTGCATTCGAGCAGATGAATTCCATCTTTCGCTGCACATACCTCCTCTTCCTTATCGACTTGGCGGTTCCGAAGAAAAAAAAGAGTAGAAATTTGTTCAAGCAACATCTTTTGTCTTACTTTTCAAGCGATTCAACTGAAATCTCTTAAACCGCCTACTAGAACGGCACAAACTTGAAACTCGGGTGACGACTTCGAAACTTTATCTTCCCCATGTGCTGCACTTCAACTGTACAGCCGCTTGAAGCCAAACAATATCGTCAAAACTGAAGGAAGAAAACTCATCAAAAATAAGAGTGAAGTTGGCGTTTCCTTAAGGTTGAATGGCTATTCCAAGCATTACCCCTCATTCATGCCCCTCAAACTGGTTTCTTTTCCCAAACCACCAGCTGCAGAAAAGAATGGCACATCAGATGCTTGTCACGAGAGCACTCAAAAGGTCATCGAATAGCTGAAAACTCCGCAGGACCACGTATTTGATCAGAGCAACTATTTGAGGCGGAAAAGATCCCGATGCTGGCACTGTCGTTTGCAGTCATGCTGAGGCGTACTGCATGAACTGTTAAGCAAGATTTGTTCCGTGGATCTGTTCGGATCAAAAACTGGTTGTTCATGAGTCGATACTTCATCCAGGTTCGTGGACGGAAAATCTAAGAGAAACTATCACCCAAACAGCGCAACAAATCCTTCGACATTCTGTCCTGCCTAAATGACCTTAGTGTACATAGCGACCACCGAGCACTTGGCTGAAAAATTTGTGGATGGTGGGTGCGCAATACTAATAAATCAAAAATTAAGACATCAAAAAGTAGTTTTTTGTCAATTTTGTCAATACACTTTTTTTAGAGCATGCCTCTTCTATCTAACATGGATGATTTCAGCTCAGGAAAAAGCAAACAGTCTTTTTCGTAGCCTTCTACCAATGCTGACGACTTTCTGTCATGCTGCAAGCACGGAAACTCCATTATAGCTGAGGATAAGAAATGAGTGAAGGAGTTCCGGATGAGCAGCTGCCTCAGGAAGAACAACAGAACGCCGAAAAAGTATGGCAGGTGGTCTTAGGCAAACTTAAAAATGCTGCCTGCACACTACACGCTTCAATATAAGCAATTCTGTGGAAAAAACCGTTTTTCTCCGAACTCCACTTGAGATGAAGAAAAGTATTTTCGTACCACTGAGAGTAGAGAAGACATGCTAACTACAAATTTCTCTGTACCACCAGCACGATCCGCACCTATCCTACCGGCTTGCTTCTTACGTAGTCTTCATGTGCGACCAGCACGAAAAAAATCTTCTAGGTCGCCATATTACGTGCATTCAGCTTCCAGCACCATCGCAGGCAGTATCGAGGCAAAATAAGGTTTCAAAGAGCTTCTATGAGCTGCACAGAAGGGACGCTAAACTGATTCTGCAGAAAGAATCAAGAATATATAGAAATGAAGAATTCCCTTGTTCCTGCTCATTGCACTGACCCACCGAAGAAACCTGGATGTTCAAATGCTTGGAAAAAGTCCCTCCTATATCGTGAAAGCATTCACTGATTACCAGCTACTAGAAACATGAAATTAAAATTTGTCTCAATGCAGCAATCCACGAAAACAGCAGATTCGACTTCTCGTCGTTCCGACCTATTGTTTCAATAAATCGGCGTTGCAGTTCGTGCGGAGGTGCAGCCCTCTTAAGACTTAGCATTATTCGATCTTTACTCCTTTTTCTTGAATCCCTCTTCTCAAGTTGCTTGTCCTCGTTCTTTGTTAATAGTACTGACACTCAGTAATCTTTGCACTCAGGCTCGCACCTTGTTCGCAGACGTATCAGCAAAAAGCTATATTTGCCATCACACGTCGCTTTTTATGGTGTTGTTTATATAATGTACACCTGCCGGAGGTCTCAGCAGTGTCGAGCGCAGCAGAAAAATTGAAGAACGTAGGTAACGAAATTGCGGCAAATATCTATAACCCTGCACGTATTTGGCAGTGGTGGTTTGATATTTTCCACATGACCTGGTAGTCGGCACACACAAAGACAATCGTCCGAAAATTCGTTCCACACGATAATGCTGCCTTGACCTTCGCCATATCAATCCCCCTGCCAAATTGATTAAGACATCTTCGTACAGCCCGTATTGCCCGCACTGCGTAAACTGGCCCAACGGATCGCTGTCTTCAGTTCTGATTCGATGCTTCGATATGGCTAATGTTGCGAGAGGTTTGTACTACTTCTATTTTTATTCCACATAAACCTCTATTCTCACTTTTGTTCTTTCCTCTGATAAATATGTGGCCTTGCTGTTTTCTTTTTTACCGTCTACGTACAACTCGTAATTCCGCTTTGTTCACATCTTGTCCCGGTATAGCCAGTGTTTTCTACCTGCACGGGGTAAGGAACGACTTTCGAGGTGAAAATTGGCCTTATAATTCTTACAAAAAAGAAACCTACTGTTTCTACCTTTCAAGTAGGTCATCAGTGCACATGAACCTCTTGACTCTTTTACAGTCCCTACAGAAAAATATTAAATATAACTGTCAATACGGTTCTCATCGACCAAGGAAACGAGAGACAAGAGGATTGCTGTAAACCTTCGCGACTATATCGATTTTAGGGCCAGTGGTAACGAGCCCGTTGAGCGACCAACTGTTCCAAATGAAGATGGTTTGCTTAACGGCAACCACTCACCAACGTTGCAGCCTTGCCAGAAATCGCCTCGATGAAGTTACTGAAGAGCAACGAAGCGTTGATGCAGTAACTACCAACAGAACCAGCCATTTATTCACTCCTGCTACTCCTGCTACTCCTAACAGACGCTCTCTGAGCTCAAAGAGGGGTTCGTAAATTCTCAACCTCGTGAATTTGGTGAACGTCTTATTGTCCCCTGATACATTCACGCCAACAATTATATCCATCAATTACATAACTCACAGCTTACATTCTGCTGACTGTTTCATAGAGATCATAAGAAAACGGCGTTGTTGCTGTCGCTGACATTGCCTCCGACATCGATAAAGGTACACCGCACTTGCCTGCCTTACTGTTTGGTCCTTATCCTGAAAGACAGACCATGTGAACTAAGCTGATACTCCCTCACTGCTTGCCAAAGTCCCAAAATACATAATTTGCATACGTCTGGTATAGCAACACTCCATCTGCAATATTTGAGGGGAGATAACTGTAGTAAGCAAATTATGAAGTTACGAAGAGGATGGAAAGGAGGGTGGTCACTCAGCATACTCTCCGCATCCACCATCACCGATGCAAAGAAAATGACTAATTTCCGGCGATGTAAGTGCTACGCAATTTCCGCCTGCACTCTGCCAAGACTGCAAATTCCCTTCGCCGGGTTTTCAGTGAAGATTACGAACATATAATCAAGTTTTATCCGCTGCTCATTTCGCCAAGTTCTAAAAAAGAGATCATGAAGAACTCATTTCACCTCCCACTGCGCACGAGGCTCAATGAGGGGACGAACGGCGTTCTGCCACAATGGAGTTTTCAGTGGCGAAGTGAGTAGGCTGTCCTCGGCTTAGATGCGAACTGCATTAAACATATTTTAGCCAACGATGTCAAATTTGAAACTGCCATGAAAAATAGTATATTGGAGATTGACAAGTTGAAGAGGGAGGCTGCGATGAGTGAACGTTCAAATAACATATGAGTGAAGGCATAAACGATATCGACCTATACATTTAACTTATTTCACCACGGAACGACTGTGTCACCACATGCCTTCCAGATCCGAGCAGCCTGCGATACTGAGACATTTGCTCGGAGTTGTTTCATGCGGTTACCCCTTACGATTATAGACAGACGTTTAACCGATACACTGACGAATTTCGACCACAGTGGAACGATGAAGGCCTACGCGGCCACGCATTTTACTCCATTCTGCTAATACAGTCCGCGTTACTACGGATAAAATATCTACGCTCCACAGGTGAACTCCGGCAGCAGCCACAACTCCCCCTGATCGTCGATTTTCATGAGCAAGCAAATACATAGCAATTAACAGCCCGGAATCATGTGTACCTCGCAACCGCTCCGCAATTAGCGAACACTGCACAAACCAGCCTCGTGACCGTACGCCAAGCCAACAGCTGCCAACAACGCAGCTTCCCTTGAATGCACGTAGCGTAGGCATAATATTCAAATGACTCCCGTTCACACCGAAGTCAAATTCATGATGACAGTAAATGCGATTTCCACCAAACATCATAATCGGACAGGTGGGGATGTACTTAGCCGCAAGCGCAGTGCAAAAAAGAGGCGGAGAGAGACCGCCCGCCTTCTCAGAAAGCGGTGAGATAGTGGGCACTCGACAATGAAAACGTCGTAGTGAATATGAAATATATCTTAAGGGAACAAAATTCGAAAGACAAGTTCAACACATTTTAAAGAAGGACGAGTTCGGCACACCTATCAGAATTACCAGTGAGCTGAGACAAGAACGAAAACTTTTCTGAAAGATCAGTTTCTTTTGTGACGAGCAACTGCCACAATTTGCGGAACTGAAGTAGATAGAGTACACAGATTGACGTGTGTCGACACTGCTGACACGTGCCGGCGATTCAAGAAAGCAATCGCCCGACGAATTACGGAACGCCATCACTGACTCCAAGTGACAACAGGCGAGGTTTCTCAACAAGATTGTCGACCTCTTCCAAGGATGTGAGGTAAACATGTGGAATCCCAGATATGATATAGGTCATGGCAAGAAGACGTTATATAAGTAGCGCAATTTCTGTGTTGCTTCAGTTACAGACACTTAACAAGTGATGCTTTCTCCATTCTGAAATATCGCGAGTTTGGTGTTACATCAACTGATGGTTTGTTGTGGAAGAAACCAAAGAGGTGCTGTCTATTTTTAACGAGATGGCGATGAGGATGAAAAGGAATATGACCTATTGAGCCAGACATAGTTATTTCTTCCAAGTATTCTTATCAGTTAGAAGAGGCGCAAAACGAGGAAACATTTGCTCAGGATATCCTTCCAGTCAGCTCCAGAAGTTTCGAAAAAGACGAAGACTACAGATGGTTTCAACGTGGTCAGCAAATACCTCAAAATCCTTCTCGCGGATGATGTGGTATATGATCGAAAAAACTTGCAGTATTTACTAAATGGTTCAACAGAAATGCCAAAAAAGATGGGCTGAGCATTCGAAGATGCAAAATGAAGAGAACGAAAGGTGCGCTGTGTCATCAGTTTCCCATGAAGCTCGACGGTGAGAATATCGATCCCGTGGAACAGTTTATACACTCGCAAATAAGCGGCAGTTTGGGTCAGGATTCACGAAGATGAAAAAGAGCGCACAGTCTAATATTCACCAACCTCAACGATATCTGTTACGACACAAAGATAAAAATGTCAGTAAAGGGAAGACTCTTTGATTCCACGGCTATCCTTGTTCCTCTGTGAGCCTACGAAACATGAACACCACACTCGCCGAATAACAAACCACTAACGATCCAGCCACCAGTGGAAAGGAGAATGGAAAGTATTAACAAACTGCAGCACACCACAAACGAACGAAGAGTTGCGTTCTCCACCCGCTTTGAAGGATAGCGTTGAGGAACGTACAAAGGAAAACTAAGGTGGGCTGGTCACGTGGCCATGTTAAATGACTGCGCAGATGGTCTAGGTAAATCCTTCAGTGGTAACCAAAAGGCGTAAAGCGATCACGCGGCAGATCGCTTTACGCCAACAGGATAGAAAGACCAGCTGCGGCGTCTACATGAAATTACCTGGACATGGAATGCTTAGGTCGCTACCCTGATTTGTTCTTTCTGAACCGATAGAATCAGTAGTGTTGGTATGGCTTCGCGGTCGAACCACGGAAGAGGGTAATCCGCGGCGCCACAACGGATGCATTCGAGGGAATAGAGGATCGTTGGCTCTTTGACCACAAAACAGGTGGATCAGTGAAGTACCACATGGGAATGGAATATGTGACCTCACCTCCGATGCCTTTAGCCCTAAAGTCGTTCAATATTCAATGTTCACTGGCTCGATAGTAGCCAGTAAGCTATCTTCAGTAGTTCGGCCCATGAATTCCAATGAACTCTGGTCTTTTAGCACTCTTGATGTGATTTTCATTATTTTCTGAGAAAATGCTAAGTCACTGCTGAATGTGGGACAGAATATTGAGAGGTACTTTCGTTTCAACTTTCTTTTATTCATGAACGAGCCAGAAATACTACTTCGCATGTTATGCTGTTGCGCCTTTTGCGACATAACGGCTAATCTGATGATATTTGTTCGCACCCTCAATGAGTCACGTTTCCGAATCTTTCAAGTAAGCATTTTCATTATTTTTATTGTTTCTGGCTGCACATTCCACTTCATAGTCGAGCTGATACCCAGCAAAAACTTTGTTCAACAACATAGAGGAACACTTTAAAAAGAAACAACGGGATGCAAGCTTTGCTTATGCGCAACATTTGCAGTTGAAAACATGTAATTATCACTCCCGGACGCTTCGTTCACCTCACAGTTCCACATTCGGGTAGCCATTATGCGATGAATCCACATCATCCCGTAATGGCTACGTTGGATCACCGAGCAACACAACACTCAGCATTACATCCACTGTGTTCTGATTACTGAGCCATGGTCGAATCTGAAGTGCTGACTGTCCATCGCACGCATAATGCAGCTCAAGTTGTCCGTATATTTGTATTCGTCCTCATTAAAGAGGAAGCGTCGATCTAAGGGAGCATATGGTCCATATGTAGTACAAGTACTCTGCTAGGCATGTGGCGAGTATCTCTTCTATGATTGATACTTTGAAATAGTTGTGATTGGATGCTTCACACTGGTCGGGGCATCAGCTCTTGAACGCCTTTGGTTTATTTGTTAGGAATCTTGTATAATATGCACCGAGTGAGGTAACGCTGAACACTGAGAACCACGAGTTCAAGGCGGTAGATGTAACAGTGCACATGCAACATAGCTAAAAACAGTGAAAATAGTGAATGTTAGGGAGTTTTTCTGTACGCTGTAATTTAATGACGAGATCACACTAACATTTCATATTAACACTGGAAAGAGGCAGGGCGTCGGAAACAGATCTTCGTACCCATTAGTGACATCTTTGATTATCACTATCGCTCAGGCTCAAATTTACTCGCAAATTCATAGCGGGAAAATATAAAAGTTTCCATCTCTCAGAATTAGCAGACGTGCGTTGCTTTTTAGAAAATTCTTTTCAACTCTTCTTCCATCAGTGTGACATCAAGTGGGAGAGATTAATGAGACGGTTGCGACCATACCTAAATTTGATTTTTCACCGAGATGCGAGGAGATTTGTGCAGTTCACTGCTGCAAAAATTTCCACTCTGCTGATTCCCGAAGAACTGAGCACTCCATGGTTGTTTTCACGTCAAACAAAATCGCAAACATCCGACATTCTGCATCACTTCACCTATCTCTTTCGTTTGACCTTATATGCAAAAAAACCGTTTAACATCGCCTTTAAAAGATTTTCCCAAAAAATTTCATTTGAACGACTTTCCTAAAACTCTCGACTGCATTAAGTTTCGGCTCATCATGATCGACTTTTTGAACGTTTTAATCAAAAATTTCCACAGCATGGTGCTTCGAATAGAACCCAACTACGTCGAGTAGGCCTCTGTGACACATCGCGGAACGCTCACCTCTTGTTGTAGTGATTTTTCTCAGGTTTTCCACTTTCGTGAAAAAGTGCCGAAAACGTTCCCCTCTATTTCTGTCAACAAAATTCCCAGTCTGCCTACAAAACCTACTCATCTGCTTCAGAATTCCATAAATTGGGCCGTGAACAACGAATTTTTTGCTTGCTTTTTAATCTCCTCAAATTGCAAAGATCGATATCTTATCCACAGTGAAGAAGTGGTTTCAACAGAACTAGATGTTGTACAGATAATACCGACAGAACGACCAGTCCGATTTGAAGGCAGAGTTGTAACTTTACAAAGTCAGTGATGCTGCATATGAAAAAACCAAAAAGAAGAGGCTTCTACCGCCGGTCTTCATCCAGTCTAGACACTTGTTACTGGAAATCCCCTCCACAAACACAGCAGTAAATGTCCTATGAGGATATGGACTGCGGAGCAATTGAAAGCCTAACGATGGCGGACAACCACGGTACCCTCTTTCATCGAATGATGTGTGGCTATGAGAAAATACAACCGAAATATCGTTCCGTCTACACATGTAAGGGTTAAAATAAGCCTCGTATATCCACCATTTTTTACCAGTAAGGAATACCTGCCTTAGAAGCTGTTTTTGAAGTTTTTTCAAACCTATTTTGAAAATTTGCATTTAGTGAGTCGTTCATTTTCTTCCATGTTGAGTAGCGACCGAAAAAGGAAGTAAGGGCTTGGGGCCTATTGCGTTGACTAGATGATACCCCACGATACATGCAACTTTGAAGTATCCATGACCATTTCATATGTAATTCACTGCTTGTGTCGTCCTACGACGATCACCTGCTACAGCAACATAAGCCTGTTCGTCGGTGTTCTAGGCACCTATGAAGAGGTTTCGTTGCACATTATGACGACGTTCGCTAGGCGCTACTATGGATTTAAAATAAGAAAATGTCCGAAGCGTCTTTAATAGATTTGAAGTTTTCGAGGTCACTTTTTTTTCGTTTACCAAATAAAAAGTCAGGATGAACTCACCAAAGTCTAATATCCCTTTAATAAAGGCTAGTGTCTCTGCTACTGCACAGTTAGCGGTCATTGCGTAACACAACTCTGGGTCACGACAAAATTAACAACTCAACGTTCCCATATTGCAACAAAGTGCTTCAATAGTACGACATGTCAGTGTTCTCGCACTTAAGCGCGTCATCAAGCCTTTAATAGTTGAAGTCTTCAAATCATGTCTAGAACGTAACGAAGATGCTTCCTTGAGACGATCGGTCGCGAACACTGCCCATCGACGAATTTTCCGATTCATTACGCAGAAAACCACTGAATTCCATGGGACATTCGATCAATTCATTGCTTGGACCGAACTATCCGATCAAAAAGCTGATGCCTCCACGACAATCAAGCCAAACACCACACACAACGTTGTGAAAATTGGCAGTTTGCGAAGAGGTATGCAATCACCTGGAACCATGAAACGTTTGTTTGAATATCTTTGAGAGAAAATAAGTATTGATGAACTGGATATCCACATCACAAAACGAAAAGGACGAGCAGAAATTTCTGGGGGCTTTTATGGGAAAGATAGACACGGTAAACGTAACGAAATTACTGGCGCATTACCAGAAGTGAGAACGGCAGTTGGTACCTGAAGTACAACGCGTTTCCTTGAATGAGCCAGCACTTGCTGGCAGTTGGTGTGTTGAAGTGCGCGGGAGAAGCACTTCAATGAGAATGACGACGAAAGCAATATCATAAAGTGTCTCCCATTTTCGGTGTTTGTTCTCGAAAGTCTCCGGATGTTTGTGTCCTTCCGAGGCAAACTGCGCAGCCTTACAGAAGTGAGTGATTGCATTTAGTGTCTTGCAAAGATCACCGCTACAACAGCCACTGGTAGGTGATTATCGCCGAATTCTGTTATGCGTACCAACCGCCTTACGCCGTCAGAGGTAGTGATGATAGCGAAATGGATGAGGATGGTCGACTCGTGGACATTAGCAACCAAGAGGATGGGCGGTTAAGGAAAGGAAAACTAACGTCATCGCAACCTGAAGCATATACAAAATTCGAGTATTAAAATCACTTCAGCAACTGAACGAGTGAAATACTTTCCGAAAATGTTGAAAAGCTTAAAAGGAGCCTCTCTGCCAGTCGTTGGTGAGTGCAACTGCTCTTTTTCGTAGAACGCATCGTTCGGTCCTATACCGGTCTCCCAAATAACATTTTTTTTGTGCATCCTCACTGATGTGGTTCTGCACTGTAGCTAATGAAGTGGGAGCAGAGACGCTACGCTCTCACCTAATGGTTTGTCTTCTTATTCATCCAATGAATGTTCTGCTCCATAGCGGTTCTTACCGACGAAGTGATTTTTGCGTGGAGCAACAACCACATCCACTCTCGTATGTTGCAAGTAAACAACATGTACCTCCGCATGGGTCATTTAGGATCGGCTGCATTGACAAACTTGTTTTCCCCTCATTTACGCTTCCGATCAGCTGTTCCTCAAGCCGCATGTCGAAAGCTTCAACAACTGATGATATGCGAAAACCATGATGCACTATAATGATCCCACACGGCACAGCATAGCAAATTGCTCTCGTCAGTGCCTAGTTGAATCTATAGTTAAATATCAACTACAAAGCTGGCTGTGATACGCTGCAAACAGGAGGGTGCTTTGCAAAGCTAGGTTCAGCCGGAGGAGAAATTAAAAGGTTAGGTGAAATTTAAGAGCCATTTGACTGGTGTATGGCAACCGTAGGAAGATAGTGCAAATAAAGACTGAAAACGAGAAGCAGCGGTATGGAGGGATTGGGATGCTGTGTTAAACAACTCCACAAAAATGGAGGGCAGGTTCACAAGTGAGATTCTTGCTGGCCTCTTCAAGTAGCAGGAATTGGAGCCCTGAATGCATGCGTCCCCTGCAGGTTCAAAGAAAATATAATAAGGGAACCTGTGAAGGTCGTCCTAGATTGTGAAACCCGAGAAATTACTAGAACACGTAAGAATAGAGCAGATATGAGTCAACTGGACTCAAATGTCCTTGAGAGCGACTTACTAACTACGCACCCATGAACCGAGGAACATCGAACACTGTACAAAATGCTGGCATTGCGCTTGTCAATTATCTTTAGAGCGTTCTTGATTCAATCTTACACACTTTTTCCCTTCAGAGCAATAGTGAGGTCTGTTTTTTTCGCAAGTGGCAGCGGTCCTCCTTCTCTATATAACAGAAAAAGGATGTATCGAACCTAGGAAAGAGAAATAAGCCAAGGTGGGACAAAATTTTCCGCGGGCAGTCCTTACGCTGGTAAACTTCCTTCAGTCGCCAATCTCGCCATGAACGACAACTGGACTTGATTAGAGGACTGAGACTTCATTTACTTACCGTTGGCACCTCACACGTTCAATTTGTTAAACAAACCATTATCTCACCGTAACGAAGCGGCAGTAAAAGAATTACCAAAAGCAAAAAAGCCGCACTGCACCCACGCAGAATAAACAGTGAAACTGCCGAGGAGAATAATACTTCCAAGAACAGAAGTTCTTGGCCATTCAGATATTTCCGAGCAGTTATTTCATTCTCCCTTGTTTTTGTACTTTCCTGGCTATTTTTTCATCAAATTGAAACGAGAAAAGGACTGCTCCAGAAAGTTCAAATTTTCCGGTTTTAACCTTAGGCGAACAACTGTTCTCTTTAAAAGATGTTCGGTGAAATGATCTAATGGGAAAGCAAAGAATTTCAACTACTGTTAGGGAAGTTTAAAGGACGAAAACATCGATGAGAAATATGCAACAAGTAGCCTCAAAGAAGCGATATGATTGAATCTTATGCAACTGTTTCTTCTCTCTCTCTTCTGAGGAGAAGTCCAGATGTTACCTTAACCAACACACTGGTGAAAGTTAGCCTCAGGACACGATAAAAAAGTTGTTAAGCACAAGCTATTTGTCCACAACCCCGCATATTCACGGTGGTTTTTTTTCGCGAATTTCAAATTGCCCTGCGAGAACAATGTTCTTCACCCGTGTGCTGGATCCACGTAAAATTTATCGCATTTGCTGCTATTTGAGGGGGTGCGGTCTATCTCATCATACCTCCGATTATGCGCCTATGTTGCATCTTTCAATTCTGTGAACACGCTGGCGACTACGGGCAATTTTTAACATTAGAAAACTGCTGAACTAAAGAACTCGTGCACTCTCTACTTCACATTTCCTCCTAGCCACAGTTTCCGCTGAAGTTTCCCCTCCAAATGGTGTGGATCCTAAGTGCCGTTGCGCTAAGCATGTGCCCATATTCGTTGCAGTCGTTATGTCGCTGTTTGCTTTAATTTGGCGCAAGCACATTAACTTCTGTGACTCGACTACCCACCTGGTTTTCAAAGCAGTTTTATAAGGAACGACAGCACTGCCCAAACAACCTTCCGTGCTACTTCTGTGACAAATTTCTGTGAACAGGACATCAGTTAGGAACAGAAAGTTTAGTCAGCATCCGTCGGCAAATGAAAACCTATTGGTTCAATTCTCCGCTGCCACTGAAAATCGCTCCCGAACATATACGGTCGCAACCCAGAAATGGTTTTCATTAGGTATCTTCGACAGTAACCGGCCGATATCCTCGAAATGAAACCTGCCCGAAACGTCTCTCGATTGCCAGCCGGCTTTTCCAGCCGATCGGTGCAGATTAGCTTTGATTAATCGGTTGCTGTCGCTGCAGAACAGGACTCCCACGTACTTATTCATTAGCTCTAACCGGCATTCACAAGTTGGGGGAAATTTGTTACAGCCGTCAATTTCTGATTCTGCGGGTAAGGCCGGATAACAAGAGGAATCGGTGGACGGATCCTGAGAGGAGACTACACAATCAAAGTTAACTTATGAAACGAATCAGCAGGGCAGCTGAGTGTAGAAAGGCATATCGAGACACCTTCCCTGCCATGTCTTTGTATTTGCTTTATGCTTTCCAAAGCGATTCGTTGCGCTGCCATAACACCGTCACTGGACATCATGCCGTCATTTTTTATCCATTATTCATTCCGATTTTAGAAAAAATCAGCAAACCGAACGTCTGCTACCTTTAAAGGACATGTTCTATCAACGAGTCGCGAAGCTGGCTTTAGCCGGAACACTTGTAAAAGCTGTTTTCTCCACTAATGCTGATGCGGAATCCCCTTAAAAAAGAATCTAATGTTGACAACTGCTAAGACGTAACCGACTTCTACATTTACTAGCAGTGAGAAAGAATAATATAAATGGGGCTAACATCCTCCTCAACTCCAGATGACTGAAGTTTATTTCTATGAAGTAAAGCGTAATTTCACTACGCTTAAAACTAGACGCAAATTCCTTTTCAGAAGTAATACATAGAAACACGATAATATTGCATAGGAAAGGCACGTTAAATTCGGCTAATAAGCACAAAAAAGACTTCAATTCTGCTTAAGAAGAACGACTGCAAGGTCAAAGTAAACATGAACTTCTGAACTGGTACCCATTCGAACGGATAAAATTGCACACCGATTAGTCATAAGTGAACAGATTTTTTCCGAATAGTCCCTTTTGAGGGTCAGAGAATCGTGTCAGAAGATAAAGGGTGAACTGTGTTGAAGATCAACAACATCGGATTCGCTTCACTGAAGTTCGAGAGGTGCTCGGCCGGACAGTTGCAGTCTTTTCAGCCTGTTCGTCGTCTGTTACCTGAACATGAAGTTTTTGATTTTTCACTCGAGGAAATAAAAATTCGGAGCAAGCCGCGCATCCCATGAGACACTCGGCAGTGAACCGAGCTGGTCGATTAAAAACTATGCACTAAAACTTCAATCAAACATAAGGCCACTAATGTGCGCTTGGAACTATCGAAGATTTCTAAACTCTCACTCCGTTTTGCTTGCAGGAGGGTATTTAATTGGTAGGGGGAGGGGGTAGGGGGGAGGCAATTGAGAACGAGGACGAACGCATGGCAATAGGAAGACATCTCCTCATCTCTGCTTCCCACCCAGTCGTTTCGAAGCGAAATATTCACTCAGTGAATTTTACGCCTTGGTGGAACAACAGTCGAGCAGCTACGAAAGTAATGAACTTTTTTATATCCAGCTCATGGTGCACAACTCTTACAACTCTACCACTACTATAAAAGTTTTACCCGGCATTGACATTATGCGAGGAAAATATATGGCATGCCTGGAGAAACCAAAAAAACTAAGCTGCTTGTGTGCGAAACGCCTCAGGATGCAAAACAAAGGATTTCGTCGACAATACCGAAACGGCAATCGGGACAGCTCTTGGGCAGGCATGTACCACGAGAATACCTCTACCCCTGTATTATGCAACGACATGAGCACGTCTCCACCATCGCCACCTGATGACGAATCTTCGAATCTTTCACGACTATTTACAACCTGAGTCAGTCAGTATATAATGCCTTGAACTCGACATTTCTCTCTCCATCAGCGAAAAATCCACCAAACTTACTTCAAATGAGACTTCCAAGTCTTTTGTCCATTAAGGTAATGTCACCTGCATGTCTTTTATCTACTGAGGACATCTGGCTTCGTTTGCCAAGCTCGAAAAATCATTTGACAGACTGCAACCACACACTTGGTTACGCGGAACCAAACAGAAGCGCCGAATGGCCATAACTCGCAAATATGACTTTTGACATAGAAATTTTAAAAAAAAATTTCGTTTGGTCAAATATATTCATCAGCTGAGAAAAACAACGATGTAAAAATGAGTCTCACTTGGTGGAGGACATCACGATGATGCTTCGAACAGATTCTCTGCAGCAAAATCTTACATTCACACACAACTTTTCAGTTCCCACCCAAGCGTCCAGCAGATTTGGAAATGAAGGCGCAAAAGACAAAGACTTTCATCAAGTATATTGCCAGTTCATGTGACGACCACAAAAGGACAAACCATTGAGGTGTAAAGATTTCTGGAAAACCAACACGACTATCACCTTATTGAGAATGGCCTCAGCCAGATCGCCGAAAGCCTTTTGAATGTTAATATTCGACCTGGCCGAAGTCTCCAAGAATCTGATTCCGTGCGCTTTTGCAATCTTCTCACCTCTTTCACTCGACACCGCTCTTCCGTCAATCACATCGCACTTGTTCGCCAACAGGATTTTTTGCACATCTTCATTAGCGTGCTGGAAAGTGCACATTGGATGTGGCTGTTATGAAAGCTATTCTCCCTCTGCTTCCAGTTTACTGCTCAGGTGTATATTATTTATGAAAATGGGAGTTCCGATGGCCTGCAGCGGAGGAGAGTTCGTCTACAAATGAACCAAGCGTTCCCCCGCAGTGCAAGAGTAATCTTTGAAGGTGAGTTTTTCATCTTTCGCATATGACTCTCTGAAGGAACCCCTCTCCAGTGGAACAGTGGGACCTTACATCCAACGAATTCCGCTTGACGGAAAACAGCCAGAATCCAATATGTGATGGTCATCAGCACTGGAATAAAAGAATTTTCGACAATTTACAAAGCTTTAGCAATCGTCGAACTCCAGCATATGCGAGCTACTAGGTGAACCCGTACAGGATAAGGTCCACAGATTTATACTTCGCAGACGCCGAACTTTATATGAATTCCTTACATTTCACACGTTACTAGCCCGATGTGCTACTATCCGGATGCCCGACAGCTCAGCTTCTCCTTATATGTAAGCAGCTAACTGAAGTCAGACATCTGAAGGAAATCTGAGGATAAGAAACGTTTCAATTTATCACTTTATCATGAAATAATTCTCAAAAAGCAAAAATAATGCACAAAAAACAGCCTTTATTGCGGCAGAACTTTCGTTAGTCTGAACTAAATCTGACAACAGCTGTTTCGCTTTTACTGCACATAAATGATTGGGGAAGTTGAGTGGCTTCTAAACATCCAATTACTCAGCCCTATTCGGAAGTACGCGTGGAGGAACAAGCAAAAACGAGGTGAATGCAATTTCGCTGTGGCTAAAAATGTAGAATTCATTGCGCAGAGGGTGATGTGGTAAGGAACACGTACGCGCTGATGACGTAAGAAGCAAAGGCACGAATCCCATCCACACGCTAGGTTGACGAGACGGAATTGGGAAGACAAAGAAAAAGCTTCACTGAACGCCTACTCCATCGCAGCGCATAACTACGCACCCTTCCCCCTAATTACACAAAACTGCCCCACATTCACCTAAGGTTTGGGCTCATATAAATCTCCTGGCTTCATCTTGTACGACTTCTGCGCGTAACCAAAGAAGCTCTGTCACCACCATAATCACCGCGCTTAGATGCATGTTCTTTCTGCACTGCACGACAATAAGTAACATGCACCAAAGTGACCCCCACTTATACGTTCGTTTCAGCTGTTGTGTGGATGTATGATATCAGAACAATTGCGCACCTTTAACATGCCATAAGGTTTAGGATGACTGCCGCATACTACCTAAAGGTCCTTTGGGGCAGCTGAAAGCGCTCACAAGAAACTAACTCTACGCGGCTTCATATTCGGAAAATCGTGTTCATTTTCCCGAATATTTTACCATACTTCTACAACTTAAGCTCGTACAAAACAACTTAAGCTCGACTTATGGCTTATAAAGAGAACGCCCAAATCCGCCTGAAATGATGATAACAAAAGTGGGATGACAGTGCAGATAAAAAGGCTCAAAGACGCGGCCTACCAATTCGATGTATCTCAGCCATTTCGCGATGTTATCGAAGCTTTCCTCGTCCGTTATGTCGTACACCACTACGATACCCATTGCCCCACGATAATACGACGTCGTTATTGTATGGAACCTTTCCTGTCCAGCCGTATCCCTGCAGTTTTTAGCCTCTTTTACGAACAACACGATGAGCGAACAGCCATGTGCTCCCCATCCGTATTTCTCCAAAACATGTGGCAGGACTCGGTCGCGACCACTTATTGAATCCCTTATTACGTCCATTCTTGTTTTATGCCAAACTTTTCCAGCAAGTTTTGTATCAGTCCGGCAAAACGGAGTAGGACAGATAAAGGAGCCAAGCTCACCCATGATGACACGATCGATGTCATAACGAAGTATAAATCTTGAGGTGTGACATACAATGGAAAAATACTTGAAATTAAAATCTGTACCAACGTTGAAAATGTCAACAGAATAAACTATTTGCTATTCAATATATTACACAAAACAACTGCAACGCTATACTTGTGCAGAAAGGAAAAGAAAAACGAATATAAAAAGTCGTGAGGATGGAAAAATGATATATGTGATGGGATATTTCAAAACAAGCGATGAGGAAAAAATAAGCAAATGTAAAGCATTACATTCATCTTATCACCGCAGTAAAGAACGCTATAGAAGCAGTTAGTCATAAGAATAGAGAAGAGATCGCGTGAGAAAAAACAGACCTCATCGTTCGTGCAGAAAAAATTAGAGCAGTAATTTTTGTTCAAGTATGAAGAAGGGAAGGATACAGCAGAAGAAGGTTGCAACAGAATCACAACAGCCCAAATGACCTAGAAAAAAGGTGAATGGCAATCACAAACTGCACACATCTAACAGGTGAGCAGGCATCAAAACACAGAGACTCATATTACGACAAAGCAAACATATAAAAGTTGAAGACCTCCTACTTTAGTGAATACTAGTAGACAATGACTGGCATGAAAGCGAAGAATGTGCATCGTGTGGACAGCTGTGACCAAAGATATTCAACTTGGAACAGATCATAAAGAAAATGACACACTTCCAGACAGATATGAGACGGGGTAGAACGTGATGAGATGAAGAAGGAGGGAAGGGAAGCAGTTGAAGACGCCCGTTTGAGCCCTTCGGCGCCCCCCCTCCCCCTCCCGCCCTCCTATTTTCGAAAATGAAATCAAACAGAGATGGAAAGGAAAACGCACCAAATCTGCAGTTTGATCCTTTTTCCCCTAACTTCGATCGTTTTCACTTTGAAGTCGATGCCTGAAATATGTAAGGAACTATGGCAGCCGCTTTTCCAAATCCACATATAGTTATATACTGTCAGCTAGTAATAACTAAACACATCTGACTGCATGAAAAAAGACGGAAAGTTCCCGTTCTACTTGGCACGCCTAGTGGTACACCTATTCTGCTTAGAGATAGGAACCCTTCCGTTAGAGAGTTTCAGACTGGTAGCCTGAAATCTCTGAATCAAACCACCGCCATGTGCCAGCGCAGAGGAATGTATAGGACAAGTAGACAACGCAAGAGACATGTGCGTTTTAGCAATATAATGGACGTGAAAGGTGTGAAAAACTGAAATAAACTCCTTTGAACGTCATTTCTCTCAAAGATTTCAACAAAAAATAAAATTTGGAGATATAACTGAAGGAATGTTGATCGCGTGGCTAACTTTAAAAACGCACAAAAGCCTAATCAGGAGCCCTGAAATGCAGCGGAGCTTTTCCGTCTCTCTACGCACCTCTTCTCAACGAATGCAGACAAGGGAACATCATTAACATAACTACAACATGTAAAGTGGGACTGAACTGTTCCGTACTAAAAACGAGTGAAATGCGCCAGAGAGGAAAGTGTAATATGCGCTTCTGTATTCCACATGTCTCATCAATCGCTCTCACCAAAACAACGAAAACTGAACAGTGCGGAATGATATCATCATCACCGCTTATATGAGCGGCTTTCTCAAGAACGGAACGATTTGGAATAAACAAGTTGCGTAGCTTCAGCTTCACTTGCTCCGATGTTGAAGTGAATCAACGAACTCCATACAACACAAATATCACAGAAACCTCTCTTGATGCCGTAATAAGCGTCAGTAAAGGGAATCGGCAGGTACGTACGATAAAAGTGAGAATTCGAACGAACCTATCGTTGAGATGTAAGTGGGACTAAATGCGTCCTCAGTGAACCGATGTATAATACTCGTCTTGCCAACCCCGCTGTCACCAATTAGAAGTAACTTGAACAAAAAGTCGTACTTATGCGCCATTATTGCTGCAAAACAAACCTCAGTGTTCAGCGAGTATTACGCCATTACATTTCAAGCGCCAATGACGGCAAAACCGCCTTTATTTCTCTGCGAACAATGACTGCACTATTACCACAAACTACAACAATCGTCAACCAGTCAATACCCATGAAGATTTCCTAGTGTTCGACGTCAATTACCGTCCTGAACCTGCGGGTGAGAGAGGTGGTCTATGCTGAAGCCGCGGAGCGAGAAGACACTTCATACATAACACTACGTGCAGGTAGCTATCACCCCTCCATTCCTACTACGGATAGTGCCCACAGACTTCAACCGATAGATAAACATTTAACTTCAATAAACAGATCATATAAACTTCAGTTAAACATAACCCGAATCCACCCGAACAAATTAAACTTCAAAAAAAACTAAACATAACTTCAAACTAAACAAAACATAACTTCAGCTCAACTAAAACCAATCATATAAACTAAACATCATAACTTCAATAAACTTCAGCTCAACTCCGACCCGAATCCTCTCCCACCCACCCGAACAAATTTTGTGTCTTTAGTTGCAGGTGAAGAAAGCGCCAAAACTCTTATAGAATGCATTGAGAGAATATGAAACACGACGCAGTTCGCGTCGAAACATTCAACAACCAAATACAAAATATTAGGAAACCTTCCATGCAGGCCACGTTCAGCACCTATGGTAACAACGAAAAGTGGAAAAAACGGTTTTGTGAACCGTCAGAAACGACCGCAGACACGTTTCTATGTTTCTATTAAAAGGGGGCATACTCACACTACCTCAGTACACCAACTCTGTCTAGGCTCTTCGCTAAAGAACTCCCGAGGAAAACGTTGCAACATCAGTTGATAACCAAAAAGGAAGTTTCGATCCACATACAACGAGTAACGAACTCAGAAAGTAGCTTTGGACGAAATGTGCTCGCATCCCTTGCATCATTGGCACTCGCAACGAATTCATGACCACGAGCAGACGGTCGCAACCACATCATGTCCTGCGACAAGCCTGGGAGTGTTGCGACCTCTGATTCTTGCTACCGCTAATCCAATACATCCGCGCTGACGCGCGCGCAACACTCTCTGGAAATTAGAATTGCTTTTAAAGTTCCTTAAGTTAGCAGTGGACGAGCTGCGGAAATATGCGAAAGCTGTGAACTTCCGCAGGAGTGTCCAGATTGTGATTGCATGGTTGTTTCAAGGGAGTGCACTGAATCACGCAACGTGCTGTGACTACGAAAACGAAAGGTGATGAGACGGGTAGAGCTTTCAAAACTTTCAACGGCGCAATCTAGCAGCATCTTGTATAATTTTAGCGGTTATGATATTTGAGAACTCAGTGCAATTCGCCTTGAGGCAGAACCCCAACGATTTTCGCTAAAGAGAGAGAGTTTTGTTAACTCTTTTCGACAATACTGATATTGTCTGATTGTATTCCGGAAAATTATTCTATCCTTTTTAGGAACTTATAAAATGCATGCGGATTACAAGAGATAAGGCAGGACAAAATGCAGGCGGGCAGACTGTAAGCACCTCGGCGCTCAGTACTCAGATTGAGATAGTGTAACAGCGAGATTTTGCTGCATTTGAACGATGAACGGATTAGTGACGGCAAGAGGAACAAGTTTCAGGGAGCTAGATAGTATCAATGTGTTGGCCGACTGCAACACGAACATTACGCACAACCATCCGTGGTGACGTCGACCACAACGTCACGCAAGCTGAAGAAAGGGTGTGGGGAATACTGCGCTAGTGCATAGGAAGATTGCACCCCTCTTAGAACGGCGAACGGAGCTGACGTGCACCACACTTCGTAGACATCGCTACCTTACTGTACACTGGCATGTGAATAATAACGCCTATCACGGCAGCCCGAAGTCTTCGATTGGGAACTAGCAGCCATTGAATCCAGAACTTCAAATAATGTATCCGTGCAAAATTTTAGTTCACTTGAAGGAGGTGGAGTGCACGTGCTGGATGGCCTACCGTTCTCTGCAATCATCGGCTGGCACATTACAGGAGCTCGAAAACTTGTGAAAGAAACATGCGAGCCATTGAATTCAAAACGTTTAAGGCTTAACCTTATCAATGATAAATGCTGGTAGATAATGATTTATGCATTTTTTTTCTTCATTTCAGTGCAAATTGCAGTTTTACTAATGTTATAGACGAGGTTTATGAAAATATTGAGTAAAATGAGTAAGTCTTATTTTAAACGTTTTGAATATCCTTCATTGTTATGCATAAAGCGATCAGAGTACCCGGCGACGCGTTGTAAGCAGTTTTTTTGGATTTTTCCTTTTGAACCTTCTATACTGAATTACTTCTGCTGATTTATTTTGGATACATGTTGAGGCATTTCGAGACATCGTTCCACTCCTTACATCAAAGGCATTCCTAGAAATCTGCATCCCTGTGAGCAGTTTCATTACTATTCGTAGCAAAGATATCAGCGCACAACATTTTCTGATACTTCAGGCTTTCAGCGTTTGCTTTCCAGTCATCTGATAGGCTCTTAATGGTGAAAGTCATTTTCTCTCACTTCTGAGGGCCAATTTTGAATGAAGTTGACAAAAATAGGTGGCTTTAAAATGAATGCATACGCATTCTGCTACAGATAGTGCACGTCTGAATGTTATAAATTCTATGTTTTCTGTAACTTATATGTAATTCGAAGCGACCGGAAATCGAGACATTCAATTGTACAGATCGCTGAGTTCTCGTCCGCACTGCACTAAATACCACATTATGTAAATTGCCGTGCAGAGTGTTGATGTCTTTTTTAGTTGGCAATAATCAGTTTACGCATATCGCAGAAGTAGCTCCATGATTGAGACGGATCATAGAGAGAGCACTTGTTAAAAATGTTGAGTTTGAATTCGTTGAGTGATTTAAGTTGCTTTGTATAATTATCTATTCGCATATCCTCTATTTTTGGTTGTTCCATTTGCCGCTGCTTTTGCACTCGATATGTAGACTGCTGTTCCATATTTTCTCGATATGCGATCGTGAAATGAGAATTTCAGGTCTCAAATATCGGCTAAAATACCTCTCGGGGTTATAAGTAAACAGGATTCCACTAAAGTTTTTTTCATGATGGGAAATATTTGTTTTGCTGTGTTGATTTATCCTAAAATATTATTCATATCCCTGCATTTTATCACATGATCTAAGCGAACGGTAAAATAACAAAGAAGCAGCATGTTTTCCCGGGTCATTCTTATTCCTAATCCAAGTGAAAGCCATTGCCCGTACACCTATATGTCACTGTCAAAGTATTTGATATGCTTCCTAAATTTTTTATAGGTTGTGCATATCGGATGTCCTGTTGTCATTTTTTATGTCGAAGAGTTTGAAAAATAATGCTAATAAGTTTCTGAGTTTGCAAGAATCGTACTCATAATAAAGTTTATATTTAATGTCATGTAGTAACGGCTTTAATTCGATATAAGAAAAATGCAGCGAAGGCATTTATTGAGAAGAAAGATGAATGCATCGCATTTGAGACTGTCAGCAGATACGAAAATTTTTTTCGCTTATTTGCAGGATTACTGGGGAAACCTTTACTTTGATGATTGAGCTGTGCGTTTTTTTTTTGGGAACTCAAGCCTTCATTTTAAAAAGAACACTGAGGTTTTCGAAAACTGAGTGTTGTTTAGCAGCGTGCGCTCTGTACTGCCTGCACTGCTTTATGCTTGCAGGTCAATTGCTTCACGCTTTGCCCGTTTACCTGCACCTGAATTAAACTTCACATGGCGCCGGAAGCAAACTGTCAGTGGTAAATTAAAACAGAAAAATGGCGAGTTGGATGAGTTGGTCAAAGCATTCTTGACGTTGTACATGGGAACTTGTTTGTGTGTGTAATCTACACAGTCATTGAAGTGTGTGAAATAAATACGTCAATATCACTTGTTATCTGTGCCGCGGAAAGTGATTTGCAGTCACTCCATATGTTAAATCATTACTTTCTCACAACAGTAAGAAAAATATCACGGTTTAGCATTCTCTTGTCATCAATATTAAAAAAATCTTTCCCCACCAATGTGATGGTTTGTAAAAGATTGACCGCACGATTAAATTAGTATATAAGCACGTTTCTGATACAAGAACAACATTCTACCGTTAGTTACATAAGGACTCACCCACATGTCAGACAATTTCGGGAGCAGTTCGTATCGCATCGGCCCAACAAAGGCTCGCTCGCCTACAACGATACGATAATTAGTGGTTGTATGACATCGCGTTCCGATCCAGCCGTGGCTATATTCAGTCGGCTATTTAGACGACCATCGGTTTGCGTCGATTTGTTCGAGGCGGATGCCCTTGAGCTGTTGCGACCGCCTCATTTCCATGCATTGTGACGCCGTCATGTTCTGGACCGTTGTTTCATCACGCGTAACTGCTAGACTCCATCGACACTTTGTGCAGACGGTGCGCGATACCTTCGCACAGAAGGTAGCGTTTGCCGAAATGAACGTTCTGCTCAATACTTCCACGATTTGCGAGGAGCTGTGCATTTCCTCACGGACCTCTTTGCAATTTAGTTTATCTGGTATCTTCACGTACAAGCTGTGGCCATGTTTTGCGCACACCTGAAACTCTAAGTTCGCCGGGGCGGTGCTTGTCAGTGCAAAGGTGACGAATAGTATCATCAGCACGATTGATAACGAGTGCGCGTACATTGTCCTGGTGGTTTTAGGCTTGGTTCTGCTCTCTTCCTCTTCCTCCGTTTCTTCTGCCTACAGATTCTGGTCTGCCCAGGTGTTTTACAAATTCTTTGCTTTTTGTTGTCGGTTACGTCTCCCTTTCTTCTTCCGACACTTCGAGGGAGTACAACATATTCATTGGCCTCTTTAGCACGTGATCGTTGGGTATTTTGACGTCGACCGCTTTTGTTTTCCCTCCGTTGTTCTTGCGCAGTTTTTCAACTTTGCCTAGCTTCCATTCCGCTCTGGGTAGATCCTCCTCGGCGATCATGACGATTTCGTTTTCCAAGAGTGCGCGGTCCGTCACTCGGGAGGACCGCTGGTGTTCCATGCAGTGCCGTTCTCTTAGGCTCATCAGGTAGTTATGGGTCCAGATTTTCCAGAAGCGTTCTAGGCTGCTGATTGTTGCCTTCCATAGACCGAGCAGTTTGCCTCGTCTGTCTGCTGCATGCTGCAGGCCTTTATCATCTTCGGGACTCGGCCCTTGTGCTGCTATGATCGCCTGTGGTCGGAGGAAGTCGACTGGCTTTAAAATCATTTCAAAGACGGAGTCCACATAAATGAGTGGTCGGCTATTCACTATAGCTTCGCATTCTACTACCAGCATTTTGAATTCTTCCTCATCCAAGAGCCTTCTCCCCACTGCTTTGCGGAACGCAGTTTTGGTCAGCCCGACTAGCCTTTCATAAACACCTCCTTGCCATGGTGCAAAGGGGGTAATGAATCGCCAAGTTATAGGTGCAGCAAGGGTGTTTTGCAAAACTTATTTAACCAGCTAGAACTGTGGCGCGTTGTCCAGCACTATACTAGTAGGGTAGCCGTTCCTGGCGATGAATCGTCTCCAGACATGTAAGAACTGCTCTGCCGACAAGTTTTTCGTTGCTTCCAAGTGAATGGCTCTAGTCGCTAGACAAGTGGAGAGGGCTATCCATCTTTTGCAAAGGCCAGTAAGGTCGCGTACGGTTATAGGTCCAATGTAGTCCAGGCCGACGTTTTGGAAGGCTCGCGTTGCCCATGTCCTTTCTTTTGGCAGTGGGGGGAAGGCTGGAAGTTTGAATGGCTTTGCGTTCCATCTGCGACACGCCATGCAATGTCGTCGTAATATGCGACTAACCGTTGCTCGTCCTTGGGGCATCCAGTAGCGTTTCCTTATGTTGGCCAATGTCTGTGACACTCCAGCATGTCCGGACTCCTTGTGTCGAACTAATACGATCAGTCTGGTGAGGGCTGATGATTTCGGGAGGAGAACAGGATGAACTGTTTCTGCTGGTAGCGCTGCATGTTCCAGCCTTCCTAGACATCTCAGAATTCCTTGTCCATCCTTATACAAGTTGACGTCAGTATTTCTCTCGAATTCTTCGCTTGTCTTGGTTTGTTCTTGTATGATAAGGATGAGCTCTGCCCAGTCCAGTTCACCAGCTGTGGCGGACCCTTCGAGTTCGAGGGTTTCCCATGGCCTTCGTCCGAGATGGATTTGGGTACTTCTTATCATACACTTGCTGGAGCGTTGTTTTAACGGCTTCGTATTTTCAGGCGCTACTGTGAATCCACCTACTGCATCTAGCGCTTTGCCTTCTAGAAAGGACAGCAGATAAGAAAGCTTCTTAATTTCTGAGAGTGGTTGCGAGTCAACTACATGCAGAAGTGTGGCCCAGAATGGTGCCATTTGCGATGCTGTCCATCGAATTTCGAAATCTGCAATCTTGGCAGCTGCACTGCGTTTATGGACTTATGCTGTTGCGGTTGCTGCGCAGGCGTACTGTTTCCTGTAGGGATGCCGCCAGCTGGCGAAGTGGGTCGGGCTATGTGGAGTTCAAGATTTCACTTGGCAGTGACAAGGTCATCACATACATTTCTAGCCTCATCGATTACGATGAGAAAACCGTCTTGCGTGTCTGGCAGAGTTTGGTAAATTGAAGCTTCATTAGCTTTCTCAGCAGCAGCGCGTAGCTGCTTTATGTGTTCTAACCAAGCGCTATGATCACCTCGACCTCAGAAATGTGACGTTCTAGTCTTCGAATTGCTGCCTCCACTTGCAAAAGAGCAGTTTTGAACGCTGCTTGCGGGTCTGCTTGTGCAGCAAGCGCACGCAAGTCAAGGAAATTTATGTTTTTCATAATTGTCTTTAGCAAGTTAGCCTTCACTCGGATGGAGGCTTAGTACGCAGCAGATGCCATATTTACTTATGGTTACGCTCTGGCCTGAGCCCCCATGTACTGAAAGAAGAAATAAAAATTGTCTAGAAGGTGCTGACTTACGTTCAGTAGTTCGATGAGACGCTGCAGCCCAGCTCGCAGCAGATCAGTATTATACAGATAGAATACAAGAGGGGGAGGGTCACTTGGGGAAGGCGAATCAACGCAGCTCTCCTAAGCTCACCAAACAGGGACCTGCCGCTGGTCGTCAGAACTGTCCGAATGGCGAGCCACTGCTAGGGCAGATTTCGCTGATCTGCCTAGCTCCGCCTTCCATTTCCGGTGATGCATGCAACGTGCCCTTTTTCCCATTGAAGCGTTTAGTTTTTATCTCCCAGTTTCCGCTGATGTATCATCGTTTCCGCTGGGTGTTTCATCGTCTCCGGTTGTCATAGGCGCCGCAGAGGCGGTTAGCCCATTTTTGGTTCACGCCGGCTGCAATGAGCCGCGATGACGCTCTCGCGTTTCGCGACAGACAGTGTTAGCTGTGACGTTCTTGTGGGCGCAGCCTGTGCCACAAGACAATATCCGCTGCTCAGCGCGCATCGCTGAGCGGATCACATCATGGCGAATCTTTCATACAGATTCGAAGCATTTGGCTCTCTGAACTGTACTTTTGAGAAACGTGTGTTTTACCTGCAATTTCATGAAGAGAATCTTGTTGCGGGCGTGGACTCCGACCTCTTAATGAAAGAGGAAATTCGACAAGACACGAGAAAGTAAAGTTCTGAAGTAAAAACATATTTTGCCGACCCTCCCATAATGGACCTGAACCGTATAGTAGACCTGCAAAATGGAAGTATGAAGACTTATAGGATGATATGATGCCCTCAATGCGTTTCAAGCAAAGCGAAAAAACAGCAGAGTAAACGGGCAGATGGAGGTTCAAAGACTGAAGAAGAATATGTAGCGTCAAAAATACATTTTTTAGATAAAGGCCGAGGATGACACAATCGAGCACCAGGAGTAGATGAAAGAAAGCAATTCGGAGGATGGCTAGATGGTGTGGTTCCAATCAGTTACATGAGCGATCACTGCGTTCACTCATTAATTATCTGCTCATTAGTCGGATCGTTTACGGGTTTCTGTGTAGTCTTAATTATACCTGCATAAACGCTACTGTATTTTTCTTATAGGTTTTGCTCAATTCAATTAAATACTGCAATAAAGACTTTCCTAGTTCGGATTCTCACAGTGTGTATCTAGCAAGTTTCATTGAGCGTTGCGCGTTTGCGGACTACCCCGCCACCTGCACAACGAATCAACGAAGCCAGATTTGTTCCCAAGATTACCGTATGAGATAATTTTTTTTTCGAAATATCTAGGGCAGCTATGGCTCTCAAAAGTGGAAATCGCAGCCGGGGTGGATTTTTGGGAGTTCGTACGGGTTTTATGATAAAAGTTCTGGCGCATAAAGTTTGCCCAAGCAGCATATTCGACAGCACCGATCGTAGTTTAAGCGCGCTGTGCTCGGAACTAGCGACATCCAGCATCCCTCATTTTCGGGAACCGTGGCACTGATCTCTCTCCTGCAGAGACATCGTGCTCACGCTCGTTGAAATCGCTTTATGTTCCTTGCGATCTCGAAGCAGCGTTAAGCACTGCAGGTTCTTCGGTGGGGATGATTTGCATGAACCCTGCATAACTGATAATGCTGGGCTTTTTTAGTGGGATCTGAGGAGCGGCGAAACGACGGTGTACCTCGCAATAACAAAAGTCTGTAGGACGGAAAATTTTTCTCTTAATTAATATTTGCTTTCCGAGACACGTTTAACTTATTAGCGAGTTGAATGCCGACATTTTACTACTTTGGAGCGACCAGGCTGCGCACATAGCAGAGAGTCCTCAGTTGGCATACTATCCTGCACATCACAACTGAAAATAACATGCAGGCGAACGGTCCAAGCGGATTTGGCATTAAACGCGTTTATCCATTCGACCCATCAGGCCAACAACTCTTATGAGAATCACGATCACTACATGAACGGTTAAATCAGAGAGGATTGGTGCGGCCAGTAAAACAACTCATGCTTTGAACCCACCACTGGAACCCTATCACTTAGACGTTGTGAACCCTATTACTTAGACGCTTGTCTTCATGACGTGTCATGAAAATATGAGAACCGCAGTGGAATTATCGAAACTTGCATAATCTGAAGCATACGGGACGATGAGTGCTTAATTCATGAGCCGGCTATTGAGCTCTCGGTACCTCCCTTTTCACTTCATAAACCGTCGGGGACGCAGTCAACGGTGGGCAGAGAAGAGTGATGTGACACTTATGAATACAACATGGAAAACAACCGGAAGTCATGCGGAACGTACAGTGTGAAATACGACGCAGGTATGTAATAACACTAGGGGTTTTCGAAACCGTAAAACTGGGGACGACGAAGGAGAGGGAAGGACACTTTTCATGGTGCATCACCCATCCACCCACCTCATCGAACAGTTTCACCGATCACACGGAAATTCCAGTTCATGGCTTCATTCGTTAATCGACCTCAGCCAAATATTGGGCCACTCGTGAACGATGAACTTCGATTGCAGAGATCAGCAGATGCAGGCTCAGTACTTTCCTAGGATCGAAGGTAGGGAGTAAACAAGAGACACGGTAGGTCCTCTTGGAGAATAAGACGACTGGTGACATTCCCACAAAAGCAGGGCATAGTTACCTCACTTAACGTAGTTGTCGTCAAAATGCAGTGAAGTTGCTGTAAGAAACATGAAGTGCCACTACATCAAAATGTTATATAACTGATATTTAGCCGCCTCAAAATAAATAGTTCATTGTGGAAATGCACAGAAACTTAAACGACTGCCACCAAAAAAATATATAGATATATGAGGTATAGAAGAATTCCTCAATATTAACAAAAATGCCTTAGCTTATTCATCCCTCGCGCTAACCCAGCCTATAATTTACAACGCCACCTGATGTCAGGCGTAACTGATCGATCTGAGGAGACGGGTTAAAAGCGGTTCCCGTCGGACAGACGTGTTTTACCCCCTCACGACCACAAGCCGCTGAAATCCAAACAAGTTGGCACTGGTTCGTGTTTCTTGTGCATGAGCGGTCCGATCCTTTGATGTGGGAGACTTCCAGGCGCCACGGTACTGCCATTTTCATCGTTATGGAATGCCCACTAAGTTTTCTGACCCTTTTAGACAGCTATGATTGATCGACTCCAGCTCATTCTTATTCCTTCCTCGAATTACTTCCCTACAACCCTCGCAGTTTAAGCCTTTTCTGCTGGCCGTTTTCTCTTCACGTGTTTCTCTCATTTTTCTCTCACTCCTTTTGCCATGAAGGTGTCGTATTCAACGGGTTTTTTTCGGATGATATCCCCGAAACCGCATCCGGCCTCATGTCCTCTCCCATTAGTACACCAGGATGTGCTCCATCAAAGACCGCCTAGTAGTGCCCCGGAAAGCACCCTCTTTTCGAGCTCAAATTTTCTACTGGCATAAGTTGGTGCCAGTTCGTTTCTTGATCGGCTGCATCTCCGCTGCAGGTTATGGTTATGTCTTGCAGTTGTTGAGTCTGCAAGGCGTTCGGTTTGTTCAGGTTACGTCATTGTTAAACCTGTAGCTCTCAATTCTTTCAAGTAAAATGCCAGCCTACGTCACAGCGAAAAAGAGCGACAGGAAGAGGCTAACTCTGTATTTTGGTCTTTCACTTATGACCAAGCTCTCATCTCACCCAGCACTTGTTCTGCTATCAAACCTCTGGCAAATGCACCCTTCTGATGACACCTTTGCTCTCTTTTGAATGATTTCTGTTGCTGGAGTATGCAGCCACGTATCGCCCCATGAGAAGAGCACATGAAAAAATCGAAGACACTCGTGAATGATGCATCACTACTCTCATTCTTCCCATCTCGATCGTTTCTCCGCCATTAACAGTCACTTTCGATTGCTCATTCCTAGAACTGCGCCAGTCGTATTTGTTTGCAAGGTGTTTGAAATCACACATGGAGGTGGAGGATATCCGGGACGAGGAAGAGGGTCTTCGCTTCGAGGAAGAAGAGGATGTCGATGAAAGAAGTGGGCAGGCAGCATTGGGTGATCACATCTGCGACGACACGGTTAGTGAATTTTTATTCATTTTTGTGTCGATTCATCATGATGCTGTATTACTGGATGATTTTTCTCATCTCAAAATGCCACTGCATCAAACATAGATGCTTCCGCAAAATGCATGCACTAAAGTTCTGGAAGTGATTTTAGTTAGGGTGCAAAATTGCATGAGACGTTTGCCCGATTAAGGGGGAGGGAGCTCATTTCTTTCGTTCATTTTGGTGGCCAATCAGAAAGCGTCCGTCGCTAGCCATGGTTGGTTGGCGTAAGTATAAGCACATTGGTTTGTAAGGACCAGGGCAAGAAGAAATATTGCTCTCTAACCTCAGAGAAATCAAAATTATACTTTCCGTAAGTGCTGGACCCTCGTAGAATTCGCAAATTGGTTACTGCGTTTGCTCGAGCTCTAGAGCATTCATTTCTTTAGGCAGCGTCACATAAATTCCCTGCGAATTTAACACATACATTACGTAAGTTAAAAGTGCTTTCAGCGGCTTTTTTTCGATAAATCACCATTCAAATAATTTTCTATTGCTGGAAGTTTCAGAAGGCTTTTGTGCAGCTTGGAAACGAATTTTCTTGGGTTTATTGTTTTTGATTTTATTTTATGCTGAGATTTGTCGAGTCTACAAAAGTTCGGAACCAAACAAGCGAATCTTATTCGGAGTTCATTTCTTCAAAGCTGCTTTAGGACATGGACTTTCTGAGGAACCGCATGAAAGAGATCGAAGAAGAGGCGGCGATGCTTCGACGCATGCAGTTGGAAGTGGAGAGGGAGTTCAATGCGGAGTCGAACAGCCCTCCGACGTCGACTTTCGCATCGATAGAAGAGAAAATCGAGGCTGATGGGCGTTCGATCTATATTGGCAACGTGGGTTTTCGTCGTCTTTTTGAAAAGGCCCGTTTGAAATTTCTTTGTGTTGCTTCTCATATATTTTCATTTCTGATTGTTGGAGGTAGTTCCGCAGGCAACGGATACGACGAAAAAGATAGGAAATGAAGATTTTTGCAAATTTCTCCATATGGTGGTGCCGTTGTGTCTATGCTTGTGTGGGTTTGTCTCAGTGTTAATTTGTTCCAGCGTAGCAACCACTCAGCCAAGCTTTACAAAAATTCGTCCAATTTGCGAGTAGTTAGAGATATATGAAGGTTTCAAAAATATGCTTGTATGTATAACCACTCCGATCTTAGAGGAGCATCTTTTTTGTTCCACATTCATACGGAAACTTTAAGGTGGACTATGGTGCGACTGCAGAGGAATTGGAGGCGCATTTTCATGGTTGCGGATGTGTGAATAGAGTGACCATACTCACCGATAAATTCACTGGTCATCCCAAAGGGTAACTGGTTCATGTTATTCTTTTTCGCTGGTTTTGCATAAGGAAGCATCCATCAGAAATAAAAAGTGTCTCACCAAAGTTCAATTTTCAGATTCGCATACATGGAATTCGCGGAAAAAGAGTCTGTGCAGACGGCAATGGTGCTCAATGAGACGCTTTTCCACGGTCGGCAGATTAAAGTATGCCTTATATTTGTTTCCTGGCGAATAATGTTGTCAGCTAATGGTTTTTGAACGTTTTTCTATTACGCTTGAACGTTTTCTTCCTCAATTCAAAGCTGCAAGGAAAGGAAAATCATCTGGTGTATAAGGTTTCTATGATGTTCCAGCTTGATGAATGGTGTGCCCATTGAGTGGAATTGGAGAATTTGCTTTGCTCATTTGAATTGAGTGTCGTCCTGTATTATTGTTTTTGAAGTATAGTCCGTTGACGTTTTTTAGAGATATTTTGGAAGGCATTTCGTTGATTCGACAGTTTTGAATGCGGCTGCTCTCAAACTTTATAGCGTCAGGTCGCTGGCATGGTCATGCATTCATTAATAACCGAATTTATGATCCTTTAAAAGCTTCAAATCTAAGGTTTCCCCGAAGCGAACCAACAGGCCGGGTTTGAGCACGACCAACCGACGTCCACGTGGCCGTGGTCATGGCGGTGGTCGTGTGATCGTTAAGTACGTCTACGCTGGTGCTCATCGACGCCCAAGATCCCATCTATCGAGGTGGTTAGCACAGCGCGCTCATTAAAATATTTTTGTCCGGTTTAGAAGCTGTTGTACCTTATGTTGCCTTTCGCGAAAAGAACTTGCCATTAAACGATGCTCTCCTAAGACGTATTTTCCACTTCGCGTCTGTGTCATCCTCCATCTTGTGTTCACAGCAGTATTTTTCCTCCTTCGCACCAAATGGGCTTATCATTGGGTGTTCTTGGAAACATACAAATGTTGAGTATGGTAGTGGACATTTGCGAAGTGGAGCCATATATATTCCTCGTAATCTATAAAATCGTAAATGTTTCGCTGCTGACAGATGGGCAGCCCCCGTTCGGCATACTTAAAGTCGGAATCGGATGAAAATGTCTTAAAATAAGCACACGCAGCGTTGGCCTGTTCGGGCAACCGATTTTAACAAGAGGAGATTATTTGCATGATTGTCTTTTTAATTCGACAAGTCAAAGCATTCAGTTGAATTCGTAAGAAATAGGGAAACTGTTTCATGGAATCATTATTTTATCGTACCCTCTTTTCTTGTAATTAACTTAGTTCACGTTGGTCTTGCAATAATATTTATTTCCTGTTATATTCTACATGTTGTATATTCTCATGTCATATTCATAGCAAAGCATCGTTGACCACAAATCGTCAGCAACGAGGATGAAAGCTTTTGCTTTTCTGTAATAGTTTTCATTGTAGCGTTTTACTGATGTAACGTTCTTTCCTACGCGCATAATACCGTAATCAGTTTAGGTATCGTGGCCCATCGTTTTAATTGTCATTTCGGCAAGGAGCGGTCATAGATTGGCAGTATCCGTTGGTGTGTTCTCTGCATTTGCCTCTCGTTGTTGCGAACCATCCGCGCTTATCCGTCTTTCGCGGTGATCCATGAGGTGCTCAGCGCGTAATACGTAATGTTTGATGGCTATACATGTGAAACGTTGCAGTATAGCTGTTGCTTGAGTGAAGGTTGTTGAAACAGTCTACGATCTTCGTTGTATGACTAATTCGTTGGAAGGTATTATATATTTGGGTAACATACGTGAACAAATAATAGTAATTGGTCTTGTGGTGGTATCGCGGTGAGGTGTCGAACGGACTGTATCCGTTTTTGTGGACGTCCAGGGAAGCACAGACAACGCCAATTATTTTATTAGAGAATACTTTATATCAGCGCAGGTTTTGTGTATCCGCACTTCATCATGGCTTAGTTAACCTTCTGCGATATACTTTCAGTGATTTTCTCAAGGAATGGTTTTGTTGGAGTGCAGTAAATCGATCCTGCTGATCTCTAGGTGGGACCATGATCTTCTGGCAGAAAGTGGTGGAGGGAGGAGGAGACATTTTACTTTTCATGAGAAATGAGCAACCTGTTGCCTCGCGAGGAAATGTTGGATTTGCAATGCTCATTTACCTATGTCGTCTTCGAGTCAGATTCATTGTTTGGTTTTCTTTTTGGGATGCATTTTGTTCGTGTGTATTTTTCTCTAAGCAAATGCTAGCCTGTTTACATTGTCTTTCATAAATCGATAATTCTTTGTTGCTTAATTTCCACAAATTTCTGATGGGGAGTAAGCAGAGAAATTATCGGTCATAGTTGGCAGTTGCCGAGGATTTATTCGTCGACTATTTTTACGACGGTCCATTTATATGTTTGACCACGGACAGAAATGAAGAAGAGATCAGCATCACGATCAACACAATACGAGAAGAACAACTTGTTGCCCAAAATGAAGAACGACCATAGAAATCACAAAAACCCATTTCGTCCTAACGCGTCACTCGTTAACAGTAGCAGTGGTTTAACAAATGCAGGAAATACTGTAAACTTTACTATAAATCTCTCTGAATCAACCAAAGTTATTAGGTCGACGAATGTATCAATGAAGGATGAATCAGTGGCGATCTAGATACTGGGCAAGTTTAACGTCGATGGATTCTTACACGAGTTGTTTCGACTGGGTAAATAGCTGCGGGCAGTTATTGTGGTAGGGTGCCGCATGAAAACATCTCAAAATCATTTCCGCTTATTTATTTGGCAGCCTCGTTTTTGGGTGTGCATAAAGAGTTGCTTCTGAAGCGGAAGCAAACCCATTTGGAATCTTTATTGTGTGATGTAATGCTCAGCGGCAGTTCCTTTTTCCTCTCTAAAAACAAGTCAACGATATCTGTAATTACTATATAGAAGGACCGCTAATGGGGGGGAATTCAGAGTAGTTGACCCTGACTAGCAAGCAAGGTCGAATCGTGACTTGCGTAGAAGGCGTTCAGATACCAAAATCGAAATACCAAACGATAATATTCTTCTTCAAGATATACTTTAATGCTCGGAGCATAAACATATCATCGGCTGCTTGCTCTCATAGCGCTTCGACGTATCTTTTCGCCATATACAAAGCAACAAGAAGGCGGACATTGTGAATGTGGTACTAACGTGACTGAAGCGATGAGATAAAAAATGGGCTGGGAGAACTCGTTTGCTGACTTTATTGTTGAGTGGAGTTTTCCTTCCGGTGCTTTAGTTCCATCCGTAAATAATAACTTGTAGGTTTTTCAAAAAAAAATTGATTTATCAATGTACAACCAATATTTCAGTTATTTTACTGAACGACCTTGATATTTTTATCCTGCAGCTAAATAGCTGCATCGACTTCAAGAAACGCCTTAAGTGTCGGTTTCAATTTCGAGTCTTCTTAGCCTTATTGAATGCTGTACCCCAGTGATCAGTTGGCTGCATTCTATTTGAAAACAGCGTAGTCTCAATGTCGAATGCACCATTCTTTGAAATCTTCCCCACGAATGACCACGCTAGCATGTTTTTCTAAATGGCTCTTGATCGTTCTAAACTGAAGGCTGAAGAAATCTTAGCTGCCAAATTTCTTGGTGATTGTGACCGGTGCCTCCTGGCGTTTATACTTTTTGAATGAAATGCTGTGATCACTTCACTCTCTGATAACGACGATTATATTTGCAAGTTTAAGGTAATCCAATGCAGAATGAACGATGTATTCCCTGCAAGAAATTCTTGGAGTGGTTGTATAACGTTTCCGAAATATTTGCAAAAGCTGGTAGTTTCCATTTTCGAGGCTACATCTGCCTTGTAAAATTGAAGTCTAGTAAACAGCTTTGCAATATTTGTAAAGCTCATCCATCAGTCCATAGTGGGTTCTCCCTGTTCACCACTCGATCTGAGCTCATTCCGGGGACATCCAATAGACCTTCTCATTCTGTCGATTTCAGTACGATGTGTTTGTGAAAAATTCTAAAAGCAGTGTTCAGTTTACGCTAGTTGCGAGAAGCCGTTCCACAGGTATTTCTATAGCAAGCTGCATACGTGACTAACAAAGTTCTGAAATCAGAAAATGGATCCCTAATGACTGGTAATGGCGTTAAATGCGAACCCCCGAAGAAATTTTCTCAGAGGTTTTCGGGTAATCTATATAAAATCTCAGAGGTAATCTATATAAAACAGTTTTCGATGTAGAACCGTTAAATTAACAGTTGACTTGAAGCAGAAAACTTGTTCAAGAACCCCGATATATTCATAGCGGCTTTCAGATTAGAAGCGTGAAGATGAAACTCTTCCGTCAAACTGTTGTATGTCATGCGGCACAGCCTCGTTCGCTAAACGAACTCCTCTAACGTTTGGGGAAAAAATGATCCACTGCTTGATGAATCTTATTTTCTGTCAGAAAGCTCAAGAAAAAAAAAATATGTGCCGGATTTGAAAGATTAGTCTGCAGGAGAAGACGATAGTAGCACATAATTTACTTCGTTACAAGTACGGTCCACACAACGAAGAATAATCAAATAAAACGGCCACTGGGGTACATGCACGTGTTATTTCCACATCCTTTACTTTGGATCCTTAAGTGCCTTTTCGCTGCTCGCCTCTTTGTTTAGCGGAATAATTACCATATTGACTTCCGCGATATCGTAACACAAAAAGAGCTTTGATCCTTCTGCAGTGAGTTCACGAGCCCAGTGAGCCATCTGCACCCAACCCCAAAGATCACCCTCGCCTCGTACTCTGAAGTTGTTCCTTTGAAACATGAATTTGTATAGGACTAATATTAGGTGTCTGAACAGAGCAAATCGCTCGGGTAAAATTTCTAAACGCTCACAAATTCGGCAAAATTTTTCTTTTGCATCGATTTTTGCCACAAGCATAGGATGTTAGGTACAAATCACCAATCCATTTGTAGTAATCATTTGAAAGTACAATTATTGGTCTTCTTTAGATTCCGACTTGCATCTCGCCGGTTACGTTCATAGAATATTAACATGCCCATGGAACCCAGAAGTTGATATCTTCAAATTTTTTATACCATTCGTTTGCTGCGCTCTAATATTTCTGAATTAATTTACTTTGTGTTGCACATTTTGGTATGGCTTTCAGTATTTTTTACGTCCATGAAACATTCTCTATACGCTCTAACACTTGATAGAAGGCGGGGCCTAAAACTCCTTGCCGTAACATTCCGACGTGTTCTTTCAAATTAAATACCGCATAGTATATACTGGGCATTAAATATTCAAATTTGGAAGTCGTCCATATGTAGTTTATAAGCTTTCTCTTCAACATTTTTTTGGTCTGTCCGGCGACTGGTTCCGGTTTAGCTGAAACAAGAACAAAAAATCCATGATATACGATAACGAAGGGGTCATTCATAAAACGCCCAAATTCACCGCTTTAAACGAATAAGTAATTGAAAAAGTGGCTGATGGGAGATTTTTTAACGTTGAAACGACTAAAGCACATCATGACGCACCATATTAAACGCAATATAAATAGGTGGAAATCTTCAAATTACACTTTTTATTAGAAGAATAGCTGAGAAAACTTCTCAAATTTTTTTTTTTCAGTATTTCAAGCAGTGGAAGAACGATTCATGATGCTTCACATCGGAAAGATGGGATGGCGAAAAGAATGAAAATTTAGTGTGCATTCTGAAACATGAACGACTGAAATGACTGCCGAAAAATGACGCATTTTTATTCCCTTAAACAATCAAGGGACAGCGCAGAATGCGTTATAAAGAAGTAGTAAATAATTTGCATCATTTTTTAGCACAGACGTGATTAAAAGGATTTCCCAAATAGCACCTTCCTAAGTTTTCGAACAGTTGAAAAACTGATCATCATGCACAGTATTGAACGCATTATATTGCACCGTAAAATGCACGGATTGGATCGTTTTTATCAAGAAACATTTGAAAAGATCGTTTGGATAATGCTTTGTAATATACAAAATGCATCCCTTTCAACCGTGCAATGATTGAAAAAATTGCATGAACAACACTTTTTCTAGCTGATCAAGATAACGTTCTGGCATTCAAGGAGTTCGTGATGAACTGTATTCAAGCGACGTTGTCTGCACAAATTTTCCAAATGCTCATCTCCTTAAAAGGATGCAATTTTTTCAGTTCATCGACTTATAGGACCACTTCAATGTGACACTCATGAAAGGCTTCTCCATTGTTCTAGTGTATAAAAAAGGCTTCATCTGAGCAATCTTGTCGACCATTCTTTTAAAAATGATGCCGTTGATGCATTATAGCGTTACATGTTTCTTTCGTTATGATGGTCCTGAGCAATTTTTTCATTTGCTGTTTGTACAACTCGATAGGTGTTATTTGTACAACCTCCTCAATCTCCCTTCTTTTTGAGAAGGATCCAAAAAGTGCATTTCTGACATTGCGGAGTCCTCCCGAAATGATAAGTCAAAACTCTTTTTTTGACACTTTGAGAGGTTGAATAATGCTCCATCCAAAGCTTTTTGGAAAATTTTCAAATGATCGTTTGAATTGCCTGGCTGTAAGAAAAAAAAAAAACGCACCTGTGCACCTTTGGCGGTTTTCAATGCATTCCAAACGTCCAATTATGTCCGACTCCTTCGTTGTTTGTCTGGTTGGAAAAGCGGTACAGCCAATTAGTCGCAGTTGTTGGTTGTAGAATGGTGTAATTCATGCGTTCTTGGCGTCATACTATTCGCTCGAAACGTTTCATTATATACGACTTTTCTGTGCCTCTTGTGGCTCGATCTCTCAAGGTAAAAAACGTAACTGAAGCACAACTTTCAATCTTCTGGCTCTCAAGAAGATTTGGACGTTTAAGGCAATACGTGGCAGTTTGAAACTGTTGCATTCTGGGCGTTTTTCCATTGTCTGAAAGGTTAAGATGAACGTCATTTAAGCGTTTTCTCCTATAATTGTCACCTCCGGCATTATATGACGCTTTCGGATCGATGGATTATGAACAATTTTCCCACTGTTTGAACGGTTAAAAAAACATTTAACTAGATTCCCACTTTAACTAGATTTTGCATCCGTTTATTTAAAAAACTGCACTTTATGCACTGATGCATTATTAGCGAAATTTCTGACTTGTTGGAGAAGTACAAGAAAGCGTTCTTTAAGAAGTCTTTTGCAAGACTTCGTTCCCAAGAAAGATGCGATTGGGCATTCTTGACATAATTCGTTACGTTCAAAACTGTGGTCTTTGGTGTTTCATCGATGTTCTGAGGGCTCAGACTACCGTTTTCTCAACAATCTGCTCGTTCTCTTAAATTTTAAAAAAGACCTACATCGGGCAAATTTGGCATTCTGTGAGACATACAAAATGGTCCATTTGAGGCACTTTCCCAACGTGCAAACTTTAAAAAAAACGGAAGCACTGGAACAACCTTTTCAAAACAACTGTTATTATTACTGTTGAGGTCGCGGCTGAGCAAAACGTGACGAACTGTGGTCCTCTTCCCTTCGAAAAAGCAAATGGCATGATGATTTTATTCGATAATTAGGTCAGGAGTCTGGACATGAAAAGGGCGAATGAAAGTATGAGAGGGGAGGGGGGAGGGCGTTAAAAAAATCCGAGTTGTTTTCACTGGAGCAGCTGCAGAATTATCGGCAGTGTTTTTATGTGCCTCTTTTGTTTTGATTTTATGTTTTGAGTGTTCTCAGTTTTCCTGGAATATAGACTTCACTGCGAAAGAGAGATTTCAGAACGATAAAGCATCGATGACAACAACAGTTTCGTTTAATGTTAAAGCATATTTCTGGTCTTCCTATCACATGGGTAAAACCATTCACACATTACCGTTTCCGAAGGAATCCACTACACATGTTGCATGTGACATGTTCAGTTATTTCCTTGTATTGACCGCTCACATTATTCTCCCCTTTCCCCATATGGGTTGATGTTGTGTTAATGAAGTTGTGAAGATGTTCACCAATTTGACCATATAATAGTAAGTTCCTAAAAGTTCGTGAACAAACAGTATAAGCAAAGAAGAAGAAAAGAAAAGAAACAAAAAAAATTAACACTGTTGAAAAACTGGGACTACGTTCCTGTTGTTGCTCGTTGTCGAGTACGCCGCCACTCTTTGTCTGCTGTCTGCGGTAGCTGACGAGTGGCGTTCCTGATCCACCGCCAATTTGTCCCTTTATCCACTGGTGTCGATCCACTCGCGACCACCGTTGGAATCGACGAATCCAATCACTGAGCTCCCGTTTGCTGCGATCAGCCTCAAATTTGTGAACGGGGATGTCTCCATGTGAAATGGTGAATCACGCTCCGTGGGAGCCTGAGAGTTTTCCACCGCAGTACGATAATGGGCTCAGGTGATTTGAGTCATCAGAGTCTTCCCGGGAGGAGGGGTGGCGAAGCTCCGAATATCACATATCTTTCGCAGAGAGAGGGGGAGCTGGAAGTTGCCGGTTCTATTTCGAAACTCTTCACATCGTTCACGCTGTACGCTATTTTGTTTCCATGGAAGACTCCAGATGGAATTATTCGTTCGATATGAAAATCGTACGTAAAGCCCAAGATAAATATTTTAGTCAGAAACAGCAGCATGCTTGGTTAAATGTATATGAAAGCAAGATTTTAGAAATTACTTCAAAGAAATTTGTCAGCTTCGTGTCGAGTGAGAGCTGACTTTGGAAATAGTAAAGGCTGCGTTGAAGTAACGAAGTATGATGCAGGAAAAGACATAGTTCGAATTCGACAACGAAACAGATCTGTTCTACTCTCAGAGACACTGAAACAAACGAAAGAAGTCGCATCCTTTTCTTTTCAACCTCCCATCGCTCATCGCATCTCAGACGGGTGCGGTTTCTCCTCATTTTTTTTCAACAACGTTCACCCCTCCCCTGTCCCCCCACCCCTCCATAAACCTTATTCTCCACCGAAAAAATGACTCCTTCACTCTCCACTCGTTGTAATGGTCTCCAGAGACGATTCCAAGAAACCTCTCGCAAGCAGTTCCACTCACAACGTGGCTTCTCGATCTTAGACAGCTAAAATCACCAGAGTTTTAGTTATTCGCTCTGCAGTGGGAAGCATCTTTCCAATCACTGCGCCTTGAACAAAGAGAATGACGTGTTAACGAACTTGACTTGAGCCACAAGTTCCTTCGTTCTGGCAACCATGCTTCTGCCTCTGTTCGCAAACTTTGTCAACGCTGCGATGGGAGCGCATGATTCAATTCTCTGTTCGCAATGCGCCTCTCCCAGAATGGGCACAACAAACATCACAACGACTGCACTTGCTACGTCCCTTGTTCGAAAACGCAGCCCCACGGTCGCCGCTGCAGTCCCTACACCGACCTTCACCAAACTTTCTCAATCTCGCCTTGATGTAAACTTACCATCTTCAGTCACGATGCCCACTGCATATTACCGCGTTCTTTGACAACAGGGCCAACGGTTCATATCTCACGGAAAAGTTTATGGACCACTGCATCTTTCGTCTGTCGGACGTAACAAGACTACCTTCAAAGAAATTGCACGTTTCGAATAGCAACCCACTTGAACGATCGGCTTCAACGCACTGTCCTTCTACGTGGTGCAATACACACTCTCTATCGACAGTACTCTCTCCACAGTAAAAGAACAATTGCTTCCTGCTGACGTTATTGGGAAACACTTATCCTGTTACTCACAGAATTGCCCTTCTTCTAACGGATAGTTAACCACATCTTGTTGTAGGATCCAACTTCCATTATGCTGCGAACCCGATTTCGATCAAACAGCTATAGAGCGGATTTCCTCTCTTGATATGTCAGGCTTTTCCATGTTGGACGGACAATGATATGTTTCGTGAAGGTACGTTCTCTAAGCTATCAGTTGGACTGGTCCTCCGAAGAAGATTCCTCACCATCTCTTCTTCCTTCTGGTAAATGTCATCATGGAACGCTTCGAAGTGCTCATCATAAACCGCTCAGATATTTTTCGCTCCATTCGAGTCCTAAATCTTCCAAATAACATTGCCCTTCCCACTCACTCTTGCCCTTATAAACAATCTGGAATTTACGCAACTTCTTCATGAACCAACTGCTCCACTACCCGCAACTGATACCGGCAAGCTGGTAATCTTGACATTTCCCAAGGATAATCGTTTCTTCAGGATCATATTTCAAGTATGTATACGGAAAACTAAGAGCCACAGTATCCTTTTGACAGTGAGAGCCCGCAACCTACCGTGCGATGGTCCTCGCTTGAGGACCTTTCATTCTCCTTTTCTAAAGACAAGCGTAAAAATTCTACCGTTGCAACACAAATAACACTCGGCCGAATCGACGTCGCGATACATTGCAACTTACTCTTAGTCACTCAGAGTTACTCACATAAACCAAAAATAATCCACGATCGTCATCGATTAGCAGATAAACGTTGCAATGTACTACCTGTCGAGGAGAGCAGTCAGCTAATGCTTACCACTTCATTCGACCACAACCTGGCGGCTGAATCACCAGAATCTCTGCCCTTAGACGATCCCAAGGCAGTAGCAACAAACGAAACCCTGAGTATTTTCGATTACTAATTACGAAGCGAAGGTTGTTTCTACAGCTGCAAAATCGCCAGGGGAGGCAATGTGGATAAAGAACCAACTTGGCGCCCGATCATGCACAGAACAAAGAAGAAGCCAAATCGTTGCAAAGGAGCCAAATCTTCATTGCAGAGAAGCCAAATCGTAACTATATGTCAAGTTTGAAGAATTCCTTGGAGAAATTGGCGCAGACGTCGGAATCGCTACACGAGAACTGGAGAAAGAATCAGAAAAGGTCACCCAGAAATGGAGAAGGATACTAGGAAAGCAGCTGATATGATTACGATTGCCGTCAGCGCAATCCTTGGTGAAGGTGCCGCTAACAAAGAAGCAGTTCAAGTACACACAAGTCGTAATCCGCTCTGAGCGGAACTGATGGCACGATTCAGTGGGCCTCTTCCGATGAAAAAAGCCCGAAATATCACGTGCTGCAGTTTGATTTTCGGTTCGAATTCTTTTCCTTTTCTTTCGACGAGGTGTTGCACTCGCTGCAGCGGGTGCGAGAGGCCCAAAAAATGTGGCGGATGAACTTGAAGTTTGCCTCCTTACTGAAAATCGGAGGGAGGAACGCAAATGAGCTCGCCAAAAATTGTCGTTCACGATAAGGAGATCGAATGTGAATCGAAGCCATAGACGATGATTACTGCGATAAAATTTGGCGTAGACTGTCACTGGTATTACGATTTAGCATACTCGAATAGTTCCTCTGAATATCTGCCAGTCCTAGCCGACGTCGAAGCGGCAGTCCTCCTCGTACGCGCCTTCTCGGCTAATCGCTTTATTTTCATTGCTTGACAAAATCAAAACGGCGTAATTCATTCTTATAATTTACCACTTTACAGCAGTGAAATTTGTCGACTATTCATGCTGCACAAACTGTTATCAGTGATGGATTACGGGGCACTTTTTCATCATGAAATCGATTGAAAACAGCGTCATCAAACACAGTTTGGCTGTCCAGAGGCAGGCAAGGGGTGGGTGCTTCGTCTCACATCACATCTCTAAAATGACGGGTTACCGGTTACTGTTTGCTGATTTGATTAGTTCAAATGCCCAATCGATTCAATGACCAACCTGTTTTTGTGAGTGTTTCATTATTCTTCATAAGCTAAAAAATCGTTGATTTTTCTCTATTTTTTCATTGTTCGATCGCCTTTAAAAGGTGTGATCAAAAAACCCGTGTGCGACCACGCAATTTCTGGGTATTTCACTCTATGCGATCGGTTAAACAGGTGGGAGTTTTGACTGAATTTTCATTGTTTGTTTGGTTCGGAAGGGCGCAAACAGTCCAATATCATGCAGCTTGTATCACGTTGCACTACATCAAAGCTGATCGATTATTAGTTATTTTTCATCGTTCAGTGCGCACACAGCAATATGAAGAGGTAATTACTCAAATGCTCGCCCTTATCAAATATGTGGATGTTTCAATCCGCACCACTGCTTAAGAAAGACGGATTACTGACAACATTTGCATTATCCCATCACGTTCAAACAGCGCAATGAATCCAATGACTTACCTCTCAAGCTTTATGCAGTTAGTTGGTGTCCGCAGTAGATTGTAAATGAAGAATTATCGGCTGCTTTTCAATGCTTTATCAATCCCAACCATCGCAGTCAAAACAACGTCACACTTGTTGGCGCCCATTCAATTAGTTCATGTCCCACCGAATACCTTCCGCCAAAAAAACGTTTCCCTCACAACCTCTTCCTTATTGCCGAATCCGCTCAAGGCTCGTTATCTAAGGGAAAATCTACTTCCTTTCACCCCAGTTTGTGAATCTTTCTTGAAAACGGTTAAACAAACGCGGTTTCTTATCGCCAATTTTTTCACTGTTTCGTCTCATAAACTGGAGTTGTGAATAAGATAAATCACCTATTCACATTCAGACCTCACTGAACATTTCACCGGATATAGTCGGTCGGTTAAAAGAGATCAATTATTGCAACTTTTCAACTTTTCATCGAATTTAAACGGCATATTCAGTGAAATAACTTAATGTTCACACTGATCCACTTTGGGCTCATCAAAATGCATCCGCCAGAAAATGTTCGAAAATGTTCTGTTTTCATATGTGTATAAGCTCAGAAAACGGAGCCTATTCAATACTTCTATTATTTACACCCTTACACCTGTGGGGGTTTCAGCTATGTTGGTTCGATAGCGTTGCCGTGGATTGATCAAGCAGCGCAGAAAGGCCTAATTATTCCTCTTTCTTAGCCTACAAAATAGGATGGACCATCAATGATTTATAGGAGTCTAAACAGAAAAATTTTAACAGCGATTACGTAGTCTTGATGGAATGGAATAATTAAAATACCGCCAACAGTCCATCACTTTTAATGCAGGAGGTGAAGCATCAGCACGCTGATGACTATAAGCAGTTAAATTACTGGAATGATTGGCCATTTTGCAATGATCAGGTGATGAGAAAATGTCCTACAACCATCATTTTCAACTGTGCTAAACGTTCGTAAATTGTATGAGCATAAACAATTGAATTATTGGAAAGGCGAGGCTATCATAATGACTAAAGAATGAGAAAAAATTAAAATTTATCGTTCCTAGGCGATCAATAACCGCATATTTGTTGTAAGTGAACAATTAGATTCGACTGATAACGTCGCATTGAGTAGATCAGTGAATGAGAAAGTAGGCAGTGAACCATCATTTATAGCTGTCAATGTGGAACGAATAACCACTAATCAAATAAAAATTGAGTTAACAGTGGAGTGCACAGAATTACGCAATTTGTGGAAATTTGAGGACTATATTGTCAGTTTAAAATGGGTGTTTATATTCTAGTTGTTATAGGAAGTCAATAGCATATCACTGTAGACGCTGTATTTGGCAGCTTTTCGATGCTGGGTCAAACTAAAAGATTGTAATCAATCCAGTGATGTATTTATTTGTGGTGATGCAATTTGTAGATGTTCCATCCTCTGTCGTATATGAGAAATAAAGAGCTACTCCCTATTTATTCATCATTTTCTCAAACCTAAATATCGGAGCAAATCAAAGACATAGCTATTTACTTTGATGCAATCTGCGGATGTTTTATTCTGTCCAATCGGCAAAAAAGACGGGATTATTGCATATCTATTCATCGCTTGATCTAACTATGAGGAGTGATAAATCTAGCAAAACAACGTTTAAAGTGGTGCAATTTATCGATGTTTCATTTTACGTAATCATTAAAAATGATAGACCATTGGTTATCTACTCGCTGATGGATTGAACGAAGATAGCGTAATACATCCAATAAATCAATTGTTGATGCACTTTGTGGATGTTTCATTCAGCAGAAAAGGCTGAGTAACGAATTATTCAGTATTTGTTGATCGCTTGATGAAACCGAAACAGAGTAATGGAGGCAACAATGCAACTGTTCCTGCTGATGCAATTTGTCTATCTTTCATTTGATCTGATCGGTTGAGAACAGTGGATTATTAGGCCCTGATCGATTGCTTGATCAGTTCAAAACAACGCAGCGAATCTAACTGTTCGCTCGATCCAATCACTGGATCCTCCATCTCATAAGATGCGGTAGAAATAATCTGTTACTGTCCCTTTATTCGCTGTCTCATCATTAAAAAATAGAGTGGTAAGTTAAGCTAACTAATCATGGCGAGGAAATCGGCGGATATTTCTTTATATCTGAGCAGTTGAAGGAGATGGATTACTGATTTTCCTTATTTGCGTGATCAGTTGAAAGAAGCGTAATAAATGAGTTATATGTTATTGTGGCGCAAATCGTGGATGCTTCATTACATTTTGGCGGTAAAGAACTATTAATTATTGAATACTTTACTCTTTGTTTGACAACTTCAAAATACTGTCATAATAATAAAAATTAATTATTTATAGCGGAGCAAATTTTGCACATTTCATTACATCTCATCTCTTAAAAAGGATCGATTGTTAGGTATTTATTCATTCCTCGAATATTTCAAAACTGCACAGTAATTCGACCGAATTAATTATTTCTCACGGTACAAATTATGGACGTTTCGTCACGTCTGATCGATAAAAGGCTAAAGAATAACGGCAATTTGTCCATCGACTGACCATTTCACAATGCCGTGATATTCCCACTAACTTACTTATATAGGTCATTGTAATTTTTGTGTGTTTCGTTCCATATCACAGTTTAAAAAACGACTTGTTATTGGGTACTTATTCGTTGCACGGTCATTTTAAAATTGTGTGGAGCAGTAAACTAATCATGCGTTGCGATGCAATTTGCGGATGTGTTATGATATACCTCATCGATTAAAGACAATTAATTCTTCTCAGGTTTTCGTTTCTTGAATATTTCAAGATGGCCCCATAACTAAGTTAAATTGAATTTATGCAGAGTTGCTATTTGCGGATACTTCATTACGCTTCACCATATAAAACGACTGTTTATTGATCATTTGATCACTGACGGACGATTTTCAAATTTAGTGATGCTTCCACAAAATTGGTTATTCAGATCGATACGTTAGGCGCGTGTTTCGTTACATCTCATCGGTTGAGGTAATCCATTCCTCGCTGACTGAACATTTCAGAAGAGCCTCAAGTTAATCACATATGGGGTGTAGATCTTATAAAAGTTTCATCACATCTGATGATTCCCCTTCTATCCATTAATTGATAAATCCGAAACTGCGGGATAATTCAGCTGAATAAATTAGTTGTGGGGCAATATTTATGGATATTTCATTGAATATGAACGAACAAACGATGGATTTCTGATTATTTATTCAACAATTGACGCTCTGAAAGTGCGTGGCAGTCCCATTAAATGAATTATTTGTGCATTCAGATTTTGTAAATGTTTGATTTCATCTCATCGGCGAAGAGATAATTTAGTGGAACGGTGAAGAGATAAGGGTGTTAAATTAATGAACTGATAGCGAACCGTTGGTTGGTTGTTTTAAAGTTCGAACTTAATCAAGCATAAGTAAATTGTACCCGAATAGATAATTAGTTGCGCCTAGGGTTTACGCTTGGGCTTAGTCTTGATCGGGAAAAGTCAGTCGTTTTACCCTTCAGATTTAATGAAACATCCACAAATCGTCCCCAAAAAAATAATTGTTTAGTGCGATCTTGGCGCAGTTAGTGAATGACAAGTTAATGAATAAGTAAAGAACAGCGTAGGCCTAGGCTCAGCTGCTGGATTTAGTTTAATATGGAAAAATCAGTCGCCTTTATAGTTCGGATTCCATCGAGTATTGATAAACTGCAAGTGAATGAACATTTGAGCTGGTGTCATTATCACGCCATTTTTGAATAATAAGTTGATGAATAGATTTTCAATGATGAACAGTTTTTATCGTTCAGGTTTATTCAATCATCCAAAAATTGAACCCAAATAAATAATTGATTTGGTGCGACATTTACGCAGTTTGAGCAATAATAGGTTGATGAAGAGACAGGCAATAATCAGCCGTCTTCTACCGCTCACCTTTAATCAGTCAACCAGAAGTTGTGCCATAAAAGTTGTGCCACTTTAGTGCTTTCATCACGTAATTTCGCGGTCATAGGTCAATGAATATATAGGGAATAATCAATCGTTTTTTGCAGCTGAGGTTTAATGAATCAACCTGAAGCTGTGGCATGTTAAAAAGCTGACTGATTCAACTCAGTTATTAAATCTCAAGGTCCCAATGAATGCTAATCACCCATCTATTCACTTACTTATAATTCTAAAATTGCTTCATAGTAGGACAATTTTAGTTATTTATTCGAGTACAGTATGGATAAATCTGAACGGTGCGAACTGCCATGACGCATTTCAATATAGAAAAGAACGATTGGCCAGGGTCGTGACATCGTACATCCAAAGCCTTCTCGTAACAGTTTAAACCATTCCAAGGTTGTAGGTGGAAACTTTTGGATCTATTGGATGTTTGTAATAGTTGATGTCGATTACCTTGGAGGCACTGCCGGAAGTGCTAAGATGCTAGGAGTTTTGCGGACTGTTTCCTTGTTCGGAGTCGGGACGTCCCTAGAATCTAGGAGCAGCCTCATTCAGAAAGAGACGTCGATGAGCAGAAAACTCCAAAGCCCAGGTGTTGCGACTGCGAGCGCTGCTCGATGGGAAATTCGTGTACTCTTAGCCCTTACCGGGTTGAATCAGTATATGCAAATTTGGAAGAAAAAACGGATGCATGGATTCCAGTGAAGGTAATGGCGGGGTTTCTGAGGGCAGGATGGGCGGAGCCATTGCCTCCCCACCTTAATTATTAGGTTGTACTAATCCGCATTTAGACTGAATGACCCGCTTGGAATAGTGCTTGTGCTATTCTCAAGTAGAATCTTGCTCACTTTGTGGACCGTTCCTAAAAGTCAGTGCAGCTAACTTCGACGAATTGCTCACAGAGTGCTCACAATCTCAGGAAATAGGGACGGGGGGATATTGTTACTGGTGATTTTGCGTGGTGTTTTATCCATGTGTTCGGTTTGTTGTCTTATTCTTGATGCTATTTGATGGATCTTTTGCGGCACAGTTGAAAACAGTGATATACCGACGATGGAACGACATGAACAACAAATTTCCCGGCGTATTCGTTTTCTATTTTCCCTGCTCGAACAGCCGTCGTTAAACACCGTTTATCATTTATACCCACTAAGTGGCATCAGTATAAATTTTAGATGAAGACATGGGACTTACAAAAATAGCGCCATGCATCCCATCTCAATTTATTGAAGCACTTTCGATAGAGGAAGCAGCGCCTTTGGTAGGTCGTTTTCTACTGCGGTCTTTATTCATCTCTTGTGCTAGAAAGAAGCTTTGGATTGAAGAATATGAATTTGTGAAAAGCAACTCCATTGAGGGATGGGAAGGGAAGAGGGAGCAACATGACTGTAGGAGAAGGAAGGATAGCTTAAAAGGAGTGTCAAAGGGAAAGTGTCCCTGCAAAAATCTTCCACTCATCTGGCTATCTCTCTTCTACGTACTGCCCGGTGCATTCACACGTTTATGTCTATGCAGTTACTGCGTTGAAGTGATTTATGATTGTTTTGTGTTTTTCTAGGGTATGTCGTGTGCTCCAACATCGGCATTGGTGCAAGGTGCTCGAAGCAGGTTTGCTGTCTTCTCTCGTTTCAGTTTTTCTTGCTCTTGTTTGTCACTTTTGAAGGAATTATGATACAGTTTTTAATGAAGTGACATCAAGAAAATGAGAATAAATTAGTTATTTAGAATAGAGGAGTGAGGTGGTAAATGCTTTTGGAAGTGTAACGGCGAATAATCTTTCGGTGGAATAATAGGGAGGAGGCGCCTTCTGCCACTGGGGACGGAATTCATTTTCCTTCTAAAGATCGATTTGATCGATGTAGCCGAAATCCTGAAAAGAGGAACCGCAGCTGATGATCTAACATGGAAAATTTGAAGTCTTGCACTTCTGCAAAGGAGTATGCCGAATTGAACACAAAAATTCGATAAATGAACACTTATATATGCGTAGAAATAGAGAAGAAATTAAAAACAAAACAAAAATGCTAAAAGCAGCTGAAAGGATCTTCAAGTGTCTTCCATGTAATGATTTCCGTCTGAGCCGAATTGTTTGAGAGTGGTTATCCGAGTGACAAAGATTGTATCCCCAACAGACTGAACTGATGAGCCGATCCCATTCGCCAAATTCAGTTAGGAAAAGTTACTACACTGGCATGCAATCAGTGTATGACTCTTCGTGATTCCTTTTGACTGAAAATGTCTTATGAAATGACAGTCCACGTCGAGATGGCTTTTTTATCCGTTATGTTATGATATATTAGGCAGAAACTGAAAAGCTTTAATGATCCGTTCCTCTTGCATACTTAATTTGGCAGGTCGATGCAGCTCCACCACTCATTTTGCCTTCCGGCTATTGTCATCAAAAACGACTGGAACTGCCGCTTTTCAGTCTGGTGCCATATAGGGCACCGTTACATTACATCTAACTATGCTTGTCGATGTCGGCCATTACATTGTTGATGGTTGTGTATGCGGGTGGTTTATAGTCCATTGTTCCCATGGTGTTTAGTTCGATAGTTGGTTATTACGGAAATATCAATCGTAAATGGTTGTTAACGATTTCTTCAGTCTTTCTGGATTTCTCTGAGGTGACATGAACTTCTTGAGCTGAGGTTCTAATGGCGCCGTTGCGTACTCTAACAGCCACCTGATCTTATAAGCTGCACATGTTCCTGCAGAACCGTTGCCACGAAGCCATTGAGTGAAGAATTTGATGTGGTTTCGAACCATGACATCCGAAAGTGATAATTTCAGCGAGGTGGCGATGACGTCAACGCAAATCAAGCATCTCTTTAACAGTTTGGAGGATAACTCGGATAAGGCCATATGCAGAAACGCCTATCGGTGGGTTTTTCTGTGAGGCTCTCACTTCTCTAAGGAGTTTTATTGCCGTTACCTCTAAAAATATTCCTCATTGTGCTCGAAAATTTGGCTAATCAGAATGTTAGTTTCTTGCCTGCTCGACAGCCTACTCACATGATATGTAACAGCGTTATCTTACGCCTGCTGTGGATCATATCCATTATTGAGAGGCGGCTGCCGCTGACAGTGGCTGAAGAGGGGGACAGCTGTACTCGAGGTTCACGTGTCGATCAGTATTATGGCCTCACGATTCTTTATAGATAATATTTAATAAAGCTGTCGCTGAAATGTAACTGTTTCCTTCCAGACAGTTCACTGAGATGTCACTGTTTCTTTCTCGGGTTGTGGGATGGGGGATCATGCCCTTCCGTCAGTCAATTTGTTGCTTATTAGTCACAGCAATGAGGAAGTCGGTGGCTTTTTGCTGCGGAGCGCTATTCACTCGCTACTGAGTTTGCGGTGGCGCACGCTGTTTCATTATGTCCTTTTTCTTTCCCTCACCACTATCCCTTCCTTCCCCCTCCCTGACTCTATTTCGTTCTCACAAGAGAAAAAAAACGTATCCCATATATTCATCAGGATCTCTTTGCATTCATAAATTTCACTCTTACCCCTTCCCGAAATAACCGAAAGCTAAAAACATCAGCGATATACTAGTCATGACCGATTTTCTAACGTAAATTCGTCATCAGAGATTTCAGCTTAAATGCGAAAAAATTTCGCCATTTTTGAATGTGGTTAAGCTTTGATAATGCGATTTTGAATCATTGGTGCGACTTTCGAAATATCAGCGCCGGAAGACATGAGGAAGTAGGTCCGCATCCAGGAGGCATGAAAGGAAACTCAAGTCGTGGTATTTCGTAAATTTCCCGCCTTGAATTGTAGTTAGAACCCGTTTTGCTGTCGTACTTTTTCAGCAGGGCAGTGTGCTGCAATTGCTTTTTGATTCTCCCATGTTCACCTTTCCTCATTTCTCGTTGCCTCTTTTATCTTTCTTACTGCATTTCATTTCTTGTTGGTTTTAATTTCAGCTTGAGATTCAGCTGCTATTGTAATCACCACGCTCCCGGTATAGAGTAGATAAGACGACCCGTTTTTCTGTCTCCTTTTCTATGCCTTATTGTATTCAAACTATGCCTTGCACTGGAGTGACTAACCGCACTACTGACGAGTTCTTACTTCTCTACCGTTGTGAAGTATCGCAATAACGATATACCTGTTTGTTGCGTCAAATCGATAACACAAATAAGCTTTAATCCTAGCCTCTCTTAACAAACTGCCGAAGTTTAGGAGTGCAAATAACTGTTTTTCCCCATCGCAAATGTACATCCTTATTTCTCACTCAGTAGCTCTATCTGACTTAATTGTTGGCCTTCTGGAATGTCATTCTGGTTGCGTTTTTACCTAAGTGTTTGAGAAGAGAAGTGAGCCTCGCTTGGCATTGTTTCCAGTTTTTAAGGACGGATTATTTCACTGCGATTTTGCGACTAATTTTAGGATTCTTAACGACCTCTGTACCATATCGGATTGCGAAGTTGAATTGAATGGTATTGAATTCCGTTACGGTCTATTTTATGTTATACAGTGGGTACTGAGCACTATATGTTCAATTCTGAACTCTGGTCCGTTAGGGCAAAAAGATCTCGTGTTAGGGTTCCTTTTATTTTTTTTTTTTACCTCAAACTTGCATCTATGTGTTGTATATCACTCGAAAACACCACCGTTCTCCGCGCCATCGAGTCTCTCGAATTTTTCCGTTATGATGCTGGTATCAAATTTGATCGGGCACCGAGGTTGGGTGCTTGTGAACGCCACATCAGTGGCAGCATGACGATAGTCTTAAATCTATAATTCCCTCGCGTTCCCCGCTTTATCTATTTGCCTCTTTAATATGGAGCTCATTGTGGTTTGACGAAAATCTGCATCTAGTTCGCACGTCCGCTATTTGCAGATCTCTTATTGAGAGCCTTTCGATCAGTGATTTACGAAGTCGATGCAGAATTTATGATTATGCGATGAATCCGGCCACCTTCATTCGCATCTCGAGGAGCGTGCTTGGCAGCCTATTACTTCAGGTACACCCACGTTTGTTGAGGAAGAATAATGCGCGTATAATTTCTGACCCGTTAAACTTTTTGAAAACCAATACTGTGGTATTTCAGGTGTTGTGGTGTTTCCAAGGTTGTTTGTTTTTGAGAGGAGTGTAAGGATCGGCTCAGTGAGAATAACGCCTTCAGTATCTGCTTGCATATTTTGCAGCATATTTCCTCATTACTGGGATGCACAATGCATAAATTATTTTCAGATCGTCAAAGAGAAAATCAGATTCGCAGTAGGTGAGAAGTTGGAAAGTACAATAATATTGGAACAGTGCGGTGATATTTCGATAATATACCGTGGCAGTGTTTTGTGGTTATGTAATCGGGCATATTGCACAAAAGAAAAATATTGCGCAAACAGTGTTACAATGTGATAATAATATGCGCAGAGATAATATAAATTACGGTAGAAGATTACATATACCATGGGAAGAAACTGTTTCATTTCATTTTATTCTTTGACGAATAGGGGAAATTGTGATTTTCTTGTGTTTATATTGTTAAATGAATACGAAAAACAGTGAAAGGATTGAATGGTGACTGCGTTTCAGAAGGGAAGGGGAGGGAGCCTTCGTTTCCTCTCATCGAGTATAAATTTTGCATCGTGAAGCACTTTCGAAACAATTCTTCTTCAATATGTGTGTGTCCGCTGATGGTCGAAGATTTTATTGAGAAATCCGTTAAATTAATAGACTTGCTTTCATCTTCCGTTTGGAAGATGAGTACATCTACGCGGTCACAGTGAGCATTTCTCCTCACAGTTAAAATAGGTCAGGGATTGCTGGGCTCAGTCAGTTGCCGCAGTTGGGAGTAAATTGGCAAATGTTGAACTAACATGATAAAATGATATTTTCAAAGCGCAGAGGCATTAACTGGTCGGCTATATTGGCTTCGCTTTACAGGAGTTGGTGCGAAGGTGTGAACCGATTCATTTGAAGGGCTTCATCCAGTTGCTGCAGAAATTCTTCGTGTATCTGTCGTGTTCACTTAACTCGGCGCATGTGGTGGAGAAGATCTGGGAAAGGATGGATGTGATTTCGTGTTCACTGGTGGCTTGTTCGATGAAGGGATTCGAGTTGAGGATGGCCGTCCACCGTATTGGTAATCTCACCATTCAGGTAATATAACGTTGGTATTGTCACTTGTTTTGCAAATCTGACTGACATTATCTTCATTTGGCGGAAAATTTGTCGTTTGTTCCTCTGTTGCGACAGAAGAAGGGCACGAGTATATCATTATCATGCCATTGCACGATTTATTTGACGAGAAGCGTGATCACAGCAGTTCCCTTTTCTGTCACCGTAGACTGAGTTCCCGAACATTTTTTTGATAAGGACAAAAGAAGTAAACTGAGTAAGACAGTGCTATACGCGTGTCCATCTTTCATGCTCAAATTCCAAGTATTGTCATGATTCTTCTGTGCTAACGTCATTGAAGTCTACAGGTTTTTCCTCACCCTCCCCACGTTCCTAACTGTCGGCGCCCAACGGTGAACGTCGAAAAATAGAAGAAGCTGTGAATTGCGGACCGAAGACTCGAAGGAAATTGAAAATATACTTGAATTTTTCAGTTGAAGGCGCATCTAACCATCTGGTGCATGTCGTGAAGGATAAATTTCATTTCTGAAGATTTTACACGACCTTTTATTAAATGTGTTTGCAAGGAAATGGGGTTTCTAATGCGAGAGAACGTGACATAAACATTTTGGTGCATTTTTATCGACTGAATGCACGTTGTTGTGTAAATGCTACACTTTTGTTTATCTTAGGTAAATGTTTTGCATGTTTGCTAGAGGTTTTTGTGTACTGAATGCACAACGAGTGTGGCAGAGTCTTTTTTTTTCTCTTCTGTACAAAGCAAATAGAAAATATCCCTCAAATCATCAAAGCAGACTGTAAACTTTTGAATAAGGTAACAATGCGGGGGGAAATCCCGTTTTCTGTTGTGAATACCTTCCGCAACGTTGCCCACGAGACTAAACCCGGAAGTTTTTAGTAGTTTAATGAGTTAGCTTGAGATTTTTCAATGCTGTAGAGTGAAACGTTCATCAGAGAAGAAATAGTTAACTAGTCAAGGCATTTTCTCAGATGTTTTGGCCGTACCTGTTATGGAAAACTGTGGATCAAAGTGTCTTTTGTGTTGCGACTGCATTGAAATGGGCAGAATTTTTCCGTTGTTTTCGCGGAATAGGACTACGGACTCTGCTGTGACGGTAGCTGCTCTCCTCCTTTTTGAGGCGGTGTGGGGATGACCGCACCTGATGACCTTTTGAGGCAATTTTAAACGTGCGGCGTTGTGTGCGGTAAGAAGCTGTTTCCTTCAGAAATGTTCCCATGTTTTTCCCTCTGTTAAACAAACATTTTGCATTTTGGTTAATTGTATCAAAGCTGGATCTACCTTCTCTGTCGTTTTACTTCTAACCTTTTATTGCCATTGTCATTCATACTTCAGCTAAATCTATTATCTTTTGAGAATGATAGCTATGGATCACCAATTCCGGGGAGTTATGCCTACAGACTACGGAATTTCTTCTGGTGATATTGAGTGTTGATGATTGCCCATATTTTATAACGTTTGCACACATACATAAGACAATGCCTGTATATCTTTTGAATTCATTTGTGCAGGGAGGTGGATATCCGGTGATTTCGTTTGTCGAGTCAGGAAAGCGACAGCCAAGACATTTTATGCTGTCCTCGACTGCAACATTGGGTGACCTTATGTACGCATAATTAGAATTAGAAAGAGAATGCATCCCTATTCCCCCTCAGTATTTGCTGCCATATTTTCTGAGTATTTTTAGCTAAAATATATTCACAGTTCCTCAGCGAATTCTAGCATCGAAGATTTTGAATTACTCTCTTTTTCATTGTCCTCCGATTGAAACAAATTTCAATTCCCTCCACTTTCCCATCGGAGTTCTGTGTTTCAGGCTTTGTGGATTTGCTTTGAACACCGTTCAGCAGCTAGGTCGCTAACCATGCTGTATATGACAGTTAAGTTTTTGCAGGCAATAATTGCGAGAGCCCATTTTTGTGGCTATGGACCAATTATACACGTGCTTTCCTGCTCAGAAGAAATCTTCCGAACTGTCGTGCAGGACCGCTATGGTCACCGCGTTCTGTTGTGCGCCCTAGAGGTTTTTGTTGCAGTATTCTTTTCTCTTTTGGCCGCAGATCATCCTCCACGTCTTATGAACTTCCTGTTATCTTTCTCATCTACCGTGAATTTCTGCCAGCGGAATTGCTACTGACAACAGGTAATCTGAAATTTTCCAGATCCTTAGCTGAAGTGTGACTGCAAAAATGTTTTAGAATTCAGTGCTTTATTTCATCCGCTAAAAATAACGACGGCTGATAAATGCTTAGGAGGTACTTCGCAAATATTCATAGGTGTTTTCTAATATTTGGCTGGTTGGTGACAGGGCAAGCGGTAGATAATTGAGTGTGGAAATTTTTTTGTGCTGATTGAGCGGGCGACTAACTGAGGCATAATTTACTGTAACAATTTGTTCAGCTACTAGCAGACTACGGGTCCTGCAGCCTTTTTCTTGAATAAAAGTCAGCTTGGCGAAGAAATTGGGGCAGATGTGAGCGAACCAAGGCACTCATTATTTTGGATTGTTGTGCACTTTCCACAGTTTCTTGGCGTTTCATGAAAGTGGGCGAGTTATAGGATGAAGTGGAAATGCGGATAAATAGTGCCAGCTGCGCTGACACCTTCTTTTGCTTGAGATAGATCTGTTTAATCTAGAGTCGTTATATGCTGAAGATTTTCAAAGAATTCCGGGCTTCATCACATAAAAGACCAAATGAATGTCTGCATAGCACTTGTGTAGTGCGTGAATTGTGATCAGCTCAAGGGATTGGAATGTGACAGATCGGCTGGATCGTGCCCATGCATAGGCCTCACAATTTAGGAAGGCTAAGAATATCTTAGTGTGCGGTGACTTTGGTATTCTTTGAATAGTGCAGCTTTGCCCAGTTATAGGTGGATGATCCAGTGGAAGGATTTGAACGAAGGTTTTCTTCAGAAGATGGAGAGCCAGCTGGGAATAGAAGCTTCACGCGAACTGAACGGCCTTTTGGATAGGGTGGCAAAATGCGTGGCGGAAATGAGCGATATGCTTGCTTGTCATCGATATGGCAATTACGTCGTTCAGCGGGTTATCGTCTTGAAAGGTTTCTCACAGTATCGCTTGATGATGGCAACTATGTTCAGGTGTGCCGTTGGTAATTACACTTCCTTCACCCCTCCTTCTCCTCCAGTGATTGCAGATTATGAAATAGTTCATTGGAGAGACCTGAAGAGATCACAGAGGAAAAATTTTATTTGTTCAGAAAGCAGCTTGGTTTTGGTAGCTGGAATGGAGTTCGGGATAGCCTTTTCGAGCTTAAGTGATAAAACGAGAATGTCATCTCCGGCGTTTCGGAAGCTTGGAGGAAGGAAGGAGGGCTCTTTCAAATGTTTCGCCTAGTCCGACTTTTCCAGTGGGCATGTTTCTTATCAGTAAGGTTTCGATTTTCTTCAGTCATGCAGTTTCCCATTTGCATCTCTGTTTGGATCGTTACCGTCATGACATCCCTACCAATCCATCTCTCTCATTCTCGTGTTCAGAAACATAGGCTGCGCCCGTATTATTATTTGTAGCTACCGTGAAAGGTCAGAAGTTAGTGTAATAAACAAAACGATCAGCAATTTCCGTAGCGCGTATTTTTGTTATGAAATGCTTTAAGTAAAGGTTCCAGTTTGCTTCAGATCGAAGTTATTGTGGTTGTCGCAGGAGAAGTTTGGATCGCATATTGTGCAGAAGTTGTTGCAGTATGGTGAGGATGAAGTTGGATGTAGCATGATGAATGAACTTCTCGATGAATATGATTGCAACAGGTAAAAGTTTCGCACGGTTTCTGCATACGTGAGAGAAATGCTTGAAGACGTTTAGTTCCGAAAACCATTTGGCCACATCGTGGAGTAACTTTGCCCTGCTAGCAACATGTAAGCAGCGTTATAATATTTGCCTCGCTTTGCAAGACACCTTTCTTGCATAAAAAAGAGAATGTGGTCATTGCCTGTCACACCTATCATTTGCTGCTGATGCGTCGTTCATTCACTTATATCGCGCGAATTTGAGGTGGAACGTTAGCATAGCAGTTCACTCATGTTGTACCATTTTTTCCGGTAGGAGGCGAGCTGCTTACTTTCCTTCTTTAAAAGCGCGCATTTAGTGATCACTAATTAATTAATCACCCTGTTTATTTCGTCTAATCGACTTCTGCAAAAGATGGGTGTTTGAACTCTCAAAGTGACTGCCTAGAACTGGCAGTATATTGACTATACTGTTCTTTAGAAGTGTAGTTGGTTGGGACGATTCAGTAATAAAATTCTCACCATGAGTAACTTTATTTTATTTTTTATTTCTTGTCTCATCAGGATTCATTGTTTGGTCCCGTTCCCACTTGTTTTCACTATTGGTGCTATCTGTGGTATTCACTTTATTTGTTGTCTCGACATCCTTTATTCATGCTTTCGGTATCCTTCGTTCTTTTGGAACAGTCACTTGATGTTGTTTTTGAATTCTCGAAAATTGTTTTATCGTTTCTAAGGATCGATAGGAAGTTTTCAGTTACTGTAATAATAACAGCAATTGTAGTAGCATAAGAACGAGAGTAATAGTGACCCTTATTTCGTTCATGCCTCGGAAATGAACTGATCACACAGAACGCGGGACGTTCCATATTTTGATCTAGTTTCGAATGTCTTGTGTCCGCGAGACTGCCGGATTCACTTATTCTGAAGCGTCCATGGTCTCTTATTCTGTTTCCTTTGCATAATCCACATTCCCCATCAAAAGATTCTCCTATGAGTTGGGTCCGTTTCGCCACATTTCTCATTATAATGATGAACGTAATGTACACATAAGTTCATGTTTGTCCTTGTAGTTAATTAGGATAGTGGGAACTTGATCTTCAGGTTATTCTCCGAAGCTTTCACCACCGGTTCGTTGCGATTTTGTTGCTTGCTTTCTGTATAACTATGTCTGAACATCGGTTAGAAGTAGGCAGAGCAGAAAATATCCTTTTGGCTTCCCACATGTTCCTGGAAACTGCATATAACAAGCAGAAGAAGAGTCGAATGTGATGAAAGGTTCTCCAGAGCATTTTTATGTATGACTGGCAGCGGCGACGCTGAGGGAGACCGCGTGCCTTCAGAGAGTACAGCCGCTAACCGTCGGTCTCGTCAATGGTGATAGGCGACGGCACAAGGGAAATAGTGGAAGCAGTTTTTGGGGCGCAGATCGGTCTCCAGGCACGAGTAGAAGCGCAGGAGTGAAGAGTGACGAAAGAGATATAAGTAGGCGAAGCCTGGCTTGTAGAGTCCCCACATGTCGTTCGGGGTAGGACAGGAGCACATTATTTGATCAGTGGTATTACTCGAAGAATAGCGAACGAGAGTCAACTGTATAGCGATCACTGCAGTGCTAAATCAAAAGTAGGTATCTTGAGTTCGCTGTTCAGCGCCATGTTCAACACGTTGAAAACCAGGGTCGCTTTTCCGTTCAAAGAATAAACCGTGGTACCATACGTGTTACAGTGCTGCACTTAAAAGTTTTTTTGAGAAATGCACTTCGTCTTCCGTCTCTTTCCCTCCTCTTTCCCCTCTCACTACCTTTCCTTTCTTTTTGGCGATAACAGAATAGGTGCCTGCAACTAGTTTCAGCGAAGGAATGGATGCACTGGAGGTGTTGATGTTCGATCAGTTTGGTAACTATGTGCTGCAAACAATGCTTGAGTTGGCAGTTGATGTGCTCGCGGGCAGAAGGAAGGGTAAGCGGGACTGGCTGTCCAGACTCGTCTCTCGCATTATTTGCCGACAGTCCGAACTCATTCGCTACTCATCGGGCAGAACGCTGGTTGCAAAGGCTTGTGTCATGAATCTTTTTTTCACAGTTCAGTATTATGCTTCGATGAATCATGGTCAAAGAACAGTGTGTTGGAGGTAGTTAGGTGCACGGCTGGTGCACGAAAAAGGGAGCCGAGGACTCTTCCTCTACGCCAAACCTCCAGTATCCGGCAGATGCTGTAAATAAGAGATCCGCTGGTCAGCGGTGATTTTTCATGCTCCATCGGCACCAAAAAACTTTTAGGAAAGATAATAGGAGGTTAGTTAATTCACATTTTCCCTGTTGTAGATGGGTCGCTACCGTTTTATCGAAAATTTAACTTTGGGCATGAGATAAAATGGAGGTGAACGGGGAGGTGGCCTCCTTTTGTGATGATCTGTCTGATGCCTCACGTCGATTCACTAGCTCTGGAAAGAGCAGTGTAGACGGATAAATTTGTTTGTAAATCTGCATACATTTTACATCAATCAGGTCTCGAATGTGAAGGCATTGTATTCCTTCCTTGCCAGTGATTTAAGAAAGTTTTCGGACGAGTTGGCGGGACGGAAATGTGTGCCGACTAGCTTTTATGCACTGTATATGCTTGTATTTGCAACGCCCATCGTGACAGCGACATGCTCCTATGTCTGTCCATATGGCAGTTTCGTTTCCGCATTTCAAGTTGATCTGCCAATTCGCAAGCAGATCTAGTAAGTGAAAAAATTTGTTAGTGTTGTTAGAAAGAGGACCCTATCGCAATAGCACATTTGTGGGGAGATGATGCAGACTCAGAGACACACTGAAAGTAAAAGATAAAGGCAAAAAGATAGAGCGGCTCTGGGAGCGTGTATAAGGAAGAACCGAATTCGAACACACCTCACTAATCTGTTGAGAAGGTAGATGAAGTGATCAATATCGAGCTGATTGAGCCCGCTTTCAACAGTTCAAGAACTGCCTGCATCTGCAGCTGTGCCAGGGAGTTCGCTTCGAACGCGTACAGCTCTCTCTGTTTAATGCAAATTAGAGTTAGAGGATTTCCGTAGGGTTGGCATCGATAGATATTGTCGTTCTCTAAAGCGTCGAGAAAAAAATCTTGAAGTTGTAAGTTGTCAGAAGAATGACGAACTGTCTTAAAGCAGGGTTCCAAGTTTGTATTATAGTTGCTGTAAAATCCTTGATTCTTAATCGAAACAAGGGACCTAACAGTGAAAAAACTAAGTTAAGCGATCGCTACGAGCGAAAATCCATGATCGGTCAAATATAGGCTCGTAGGTTTTCCGGGAACGAAATGCCTTAGGCGACTAGTGAACGCTGGAAAGACACGAAGCGATAGGATGGCATGAACGAGAAGTTTATTTCATTCGCTGATGATCAAAAGAAGGATGATAGACTGGTTTTAAGACCGAGACTCGCTGAAATAACTGAGGTCAATGAGCTCATGATAAAATGACGTCTCCCAGAAGCAGCGAACACTGAATTATCGGGTGCACTAGCGGAATAGACGTTACCACTTTATGGATTTTAACTCTAGGCGACTTTATAATAAAAGTACGCAGATAAGTTTCACAGTTCGAACTCTGTGAACCCAGGACAACAATACGAAACGTACTTATTATGAGATGCAACATCCATTTTTATAACCCATAAGCTATTTTATTACCTGCTTCAAAAGTTTCAAAACAGATAAACGAACGAGCATATCTAGGGAGAGGAGGCGAATGAGGACTGAAGGTGTCTTATAATTAAATCGACTATAAGGTGAGACGCTTGAACTGTCATCGGCCTTAGGACGAGTCGTCGAATGCAAAGTTTCCTCGTCAGCGAACGTTTCCGAATCCCGAACGGAGGGGGGGGGGGGGGGGGAATGAGAATAAAAGCCTCTAAGCATTCCAGCTTCGAGCCACTATGCAACAGCCGTTATTTTTCGCTTGAATATTCAAGTGCCGGACGTTGGACTATATCATTTAAATTAATTTAAAATTTAAGGATGTCCACTGTGCGACTCTGAGCCTCTAAATCATCAGTAAAAGCTTAGAGATACAGGTCCACCTCTGTAGGACGAAACTAACCGATCCGCCAAAATCGGAAGTTCTGAGACGCTGGTTCCAGTGCAGTTTTAACCTAGGACGACATCAGCATTCGCGGTGAAATTTCTTGTGACAGGGGCCTCATTTATTCGACGAGGGAGATATCGATGCGCCACATTCTGGCCACTAGTTATGCTCGTCCAAGTCGTTTTTCAGCCTATACAGGTCCATCGACAGGTCTTTTAGGTGTAATTAGACTCAAAGATTATCAGCAAATAGCCCGCGCAAACTCGTAACGTTGTCGGACGCAGCGCTGACATGTATGCCTGAAAATTCGCTTGCGCTGTTGAGCATGGGCCTTATATTCTTCGCCAGTGGTATTATATGAATGTCGATAAATTGCGAAGCTATACAGCTCATTTCTTTGGTACATCTGTTCAGTAATAGAGAAGAAGGTGAATGGAAAGTTACTGCTTCATCACGACTATCAAATTTTGCTTAATTTTTGTCTAGAACTGAATTATAAGATTAACGCGCTTGCAGGCAGCTGCTGTGTACTGGTCGACCAATAAATTCGGTGGAATCGCGATGTCGAGTGCCGCGCTTAACTGAATCGATCATAAGAAGCGTATGCAACCCTTCTTACTACCCTTCTTTATCGATCGTAAAACATTTCGTTCGGTCGCTATCGTTAAATATTCGATGTTCTTTTGTGGAATTAGTCTAGGAATTGTATTCTTTTATATTTCCCTTGCAGTGATCGTACTTGCCGAAGTACTCTATTTGTGAACACCGTATCCAATTAGGCATCGAGAATATCCACTTTGAAAAAAGCATTTAATGTTCGTCATAAATGAGAGCATTTAATGGTCGTCTTATAGTCACTCTTATTCGTCAGTGTTTGCGCATCTGATTGCCGTTTCATTATGGTGTCCAAAGTTCTGCAACTCTCGTTTGCTATTACTCCTATTTGATTGCCGTCCGTGGAAGATATTTCATCCGCACTGTCTTTACTTTTTTTCCATAATCACAGTACTCCTATAGTTGACTAGTTTGCACGTTGCTGCAACGCTGTTGATGCATTCACTTAACCGATGCAAATTAATATTTTGAATGCGACTCATGGCAAAGTTGGGATAAACGGAAGAGGTGAAATTCCTCGGATTCTGCAGCGGGGGAGTACGTTGCACCCCATTTTTAAGTAATACAAGGTAGCATTAAAATATGCATCTTGTGGCAAAGTTGGGTGTTGACGCTTATTTATTTCTAGTCCTAATTGTTGAACCACTTTGAACTTGAAGGGCTCACACTCTCAGAACTTGTCTTTAAGCTTAGAATGGATCTTCAATAAGAAAGCAACTCTAGGAGGGGAAGGAGGAGCGGAAATGATCCGGTGCACAAATCTGCCTTCGTCTTTAATCAGGTATGTGGTCCTTCTTTGCCTTTTTCTGTCACCAGTGGACGCTTCTGGTTCTTTTTATTAGTCGTTCTATATTTCTTTGCTTGCCTTCAGTGACCATTATTTAATATCCTGTATGTAAATGTGGTGGCTGTGGGGTGAGTGCTGACGAAGACTAGCATTCTTTCTCGTCCATATTGTCCTTTGTAAATGAGGAGATTGTCCATCTTCTTTTCCCCTCATTCCATGCCCATCTTATCGCATTTCTACCAGAATCTCAGTGCGTGACTGCGAACATGACAGCTAACAAGAAGCTGTCATTGAGACATCTACTTGAACGTTCTTTTTAAAGTTTTATGGCTCGAAATATCCTGTATAATTGTTTTGGAGTACAGGTACACTTAGGTAGAAAGTTGGCTTTGAAAGCGAAGTTCCAGGAGGTGACCTCTTCTTCCTATCGATAAGGGAAGCTGGGGAAGAAGCTGTTTCGTCTCTCTCTTCTAAGAAAGCGCGCCATATTGCTTCCTGCTTCTATCATGCTAACGTTAGCTTTTCATTCACTGTTGCGTTATGTTGACAGGATCCCTTGTGGATTCTATTTGCATCGATAGCATTCACAGCGGCACAAGATTTGTATTTCATCTTTGACAATATTTTCCATACTTGGTGTTGCAGTATCGTTGTGATTGTGAACGTGGCTACGCAAATATAGATATTTTGTTATTGCTAAATGTACTACTTTTGTGTGTAGTGGGCTGGTTTCATTGCAAGCGGCAACACCGCATCTCCGACGCAGATTTGCTTCATGCAGATTTTGCTATGTCCTGTCCTGATGCCCCATGGAAATACCTCGTTTCGTAGCCTGTCCTCAACCTATAAACTCAGTAGAACTGACATCACCCGAAGAGCCGTCATTTAGTGCAGTTCTCGTTTGCGTAAATCGGTCTCTGGATTCGCTGTGTGGTGCTTCGATATTGTTTTAACGGCGCCGACTTCATTCACTTCAGCCGTCGAATGTCCTTCCAGCAGCATTGGAGAAGGACGTTCGCGAGCACACCTCTCGCAAAACCCAATGTGAAGCTGAGTCCAGATTTCTTCCATTTAGCTGTAGACAGCTACAACCCCACATTAAATGCCTGACTCAACGCCGAAACTCTTTTCTTAGCCTATGGGATGCGAAAGCGAAGGACGTTTCACAACGTGTGGGAGGAGTACGAATGTTGTTCTGAACTCGGAGAAGTGGGGGAGCTTACCTGGGATGCCAGGAGGTACGGGATTCCAGGAACTGTCAGTGCATGTTTTCAGCCCACCGAATTATGCTCGGAAAGTAAAATTTCTCTGTGAGGTATTACTCTCTCTGTTGGCTCTATTTCTCGTGGATACGTCATTTTTGAATCGTCCTCAACATCTTCACCTCCTCTCACTGCACAATTTAAATTCGTTTAGCTATTCCTCGTAGATAATTCATGAAACGTTTCTTGTTGAATTTCTCGTGAAATGTTTCGCGGAGAGCGGCCGCCACTGAAAGCTGAAGTCTGGAGTGACGTTTTTTATGCGGCATCAGCGAGCGACCGGACGGTAGGCAATGCGATAAAGTGATTCAAGTAAGAAATGCGGGAGAGCGATGGATATTCTTGCAAGTTCCGGAGGATATGCATAACACCCACCTCATCGTACTGCTGCAGACCGGAGCAGTCGGATAGGAGAAGTTGCGTTATTCTCTTATTTGCATTGCCAAAGAAACATTCTGGCTGTAGAATCGGATCTACAGAAATACGGCACTTCCTATTTTTGTGCTCGTTACGAGCGGAAGGTATTTTTGAGTGGGGCCGTTGCTGTGTCACCAAATGTATCAAAGGGAAAAGCGGATGAAGTGAGCTGGAGTGTCGTCTTGATTTGTTGCAGACAGACGTATTGCCCCACTTGTTTTTCCGCGTACAACTGAAGTGGTGTATAGTGGACTGTGGTAGAGACTCGTTAACCTCCGCAAAGCTCCGTCTGCACAGCTACAGGATGACTAGTCACAACGGAGAAGTACTTCCGATGCCCCAGTTGAGATGGAATGTTACATTACGGCACGACTGTACGATCTGAGGCGACTCACCGGAAAACCGCTTCCATACGTGAAATTCCGATTGTTTCAGTGACCTGCTCGTCGCAGTTGGCAACGCTTAAACCACAATGGATACGGTAGTACTGCGTATTGTCTGATGGATATTGGCGCGTATTGGTTCACTGCTGAAATCAGTCCAAAAATCGAACCATATGCAAAAACCCTTCACCTTCGAACTGCTATCAGTAACATTAATATTTTTGGTTATATTATATTATTGCTTTATCACGGATAGATAGCAACAACATGGTCACTAATTAAACAATGTGTGACGTTTAAGATTGTTTGGAAAAGTGGGTGGGAATACTCATGAAGTTGACGCTACAGGCACTGCTGCAGGTGCTTGCAGCAATGCGCTGATATCTTACCTGAAGCAACGGCCTACCGGTAGTTTCCGAAATGTCGTTGTCTATAGAAAAATGTAACGAATTACCATTTTGCGTTCCGCTTCATCCCTGTAAAGAAGGAAACAATATAAAACAAATCACCTCCGAATTGGGAGGGTTTCCCTTGCACGGCTCACTCAGCCTTGGCTGTCCCTTCCCCACCGTTACCACCAAAAAAATCCTCTTGCGAGCAGTCAGAATTGCAAAAACATGTGCAGGCTCTCTCGAGAGACCTCAAACACCTAGGTCACGAAACTGGAGCTTCTGAACATAAAGGTAACCAACATTGCGCTCGTAGTCTGCTGTTCACTGGAAAAAAGAGTCCCGGGAGGCATACAGAATTGGCATTTTCCGCTGTACCCCTTGTTCCTGAAATTTGGACTTTATTTCGTGCCGAGCAATGACCCCGCTTCAAAGATAAACATGTCCAGGACAAGTGTCAAAATATTTCCTCCCACTTTTTTCTGTGAATGGCTCCGTTTGATTCTTACAATGGCAGAAGCATTCAATTTCGAAGTGCATAAATAATCTCTCTCACAAATTACACCGGTTTTAAGAAATTGCATGGGGCATAATTTCAGAGCATCTAAACAGAAAAACACAACACACTGGTTTATTTTCGTGTGCTTGAATAAACAAGGTGGAAGAGACAAGCCGTTCCCCGGAGTTATTGGAGATCGAACACCGAAACCATTATTCGAATGACAATAAACAGGTTAACGTCCGAACAAGTTTAGCACCTCTGTGGACGTTCAATTAACTTCTCACCAACACTACCGAAGAAACTTTCCTCATGTCGATATTCGCAGTGGTCGAATCGCTTTCCAAGCTGTTTAAGTTGGCCGCGATAAATATCGAAGGAGAACCACACGTCAGTAGCGATCTCAACGCAGTAACAAAATTCGGCGTTTTCATATGCCGTTTGCAGAATTCTTGCAAGCTTTTGCACGAACAAATGTCTTTTTATAGCCGATTCGCGACGAACGGATCCTTCAATCTCATAGCAGTCAGGGAATGAGGCATAGTCAGATTTCATAAAATGGGAGTCTCAGAGCAAGAGCTGGTTGAGGAAGGCTCGAATTAAGAATGATAAACTGCATATGAGCGAAGCTTTGGGTATTTTTTCAACCGGAAAGTGTTCTGCCGTACATTTTGGTTTTTGGAATATGTAGGAGCCAGAACTACGCCACCCGTCTTTGAAAGTTTTTTTTTGGTGACCGCCGTTCGCAAAAAAAACGTGGGAACATCTCGATCACCTTAGAGGTCGCGCAATATGAATTCTGCAATGGTTCCCGATTACAACGGTTAGTTGAAAAAATGCTTGAAAACTACAATGGGCCCAAAGGGTGTCCTGCCAGGTTTGTACGAACGCTTATTTGGAGGTCACTTTGTTCTACTAGGATCCAACCGCTAAGAACACCTGCATACGTAGGTGAAAGCTGCCAGAAAAAGCACGACCATGTGCAATAAGTTGAGTTTGAGGTAACCTAACGAACGCAGCATTGAGTTAAACGCATTGCTGCAGCAGTGAACCATTGTGAGGGGGCGATCGGGTTTACGGTGACAGAGATGGAGTCAAGCGAGGTGTGGACGAGTTGCTAACTGGGGACGAAACGCACTGCATTCGATCATGGCAACTGCGGTTAAAAGCTTGATATTCGCTGCGATATTAACGAAGTACTTTTGATCGTTGATACAAAACCTGATAACATTACTGATATGTTCTGGCACATGGTGAAGAGATTGCTGAGCATCGGTGATATAATAAGGAGGATGAGGGAGTTGAGAAACGACCCCGGGTATAAAAGAATACAAACGCAGTGACACTGAGAAGACGCAAAAGAAGTGCACCTCCGAACAAACCGCAACCACCAATTTCCGCCAGTGGTATAGAGGCTACAGCAAAAATCAAGTCTAAGAGTTTAGCTGCTACACTGAGATGTTTGATGTCTTCAAGAGCTCAGTGATTGGCTCGTGCCTCTTCGTGGAAAATTCTAACTATTTTCAGTATGTTATGATTGCTCAGGATCGTAACAGCTATTGCCAAAGTGATAATTGAATGGGAGAGGTTGAAGTAAAGCGCTTAGGTGAAAGAGCAACTTGAATCCCGGTCACTCGTGTCGTAAAAGTGAAGAGACCGTCTTCGATGATGAATCACCCGGGCTTTCGATTCCGATTAGGCGCCGCTGAATCAAGATAATTGTCTTCATCGATGAATCGTTCGAGTTTCTGGTGACGATCAAGCGCCACAAAAGAAGATATTCCTCTCCGCTGGTGGTGTTTATGAAGATAAATATGAATTTTTGAGAACACATAAACAGCTCTCAAAACAGCTAGGGCTTGGATTCATTCCTTCATGCATTCTCTCGCGCAGTTTGGACGTCTGTATCGTTCTTTTCTGTACGTGCACTCTATTCCGTCGTTATCACCTTTCCCTTGACAATCCGATTCTCAACTAGCAATTTTACTCAGTAAGACGTCGTCTTGGTCTCATTTACTCTTCATTTTTGACTAGAACAGTAAGCATCAAACTCGAGGCTTTATAAGTCAAATGTGGGAGCATGGGTAGCACTCGTTTCTTTAGTAAATATGGCAAACCCTTGTTTTGCCCTTAGTGACTCCTGGAACCATTCTTTGTTGCAGAGCTCCACTTATCCTTTTTATATTCTGGCACTGTAATCGACAGTTCTGAGTGGCTGTTTCCTACGAATCGCGCAATTTTGTAGTCATTCGACTCACCACTCTCAAGTACACTTCCTTCCTGAATGGACGCTTTGAAGCACTCCGTAATTCCGCAGCCTCGATGTTACGCATTGCCCACTGACCGCACACTCCTTACCGCTTTATAATTACTTACTATCTGGAATACCGGCATCGTGAGGCTCATTATAGATGTACACAATTCGAGACATACAACAATCAGCAAGAGCGCCGGGGTTGTTTCAGAATAAAGACATTGGCATAGCATTAGTAATGTTGTTCTCATGCTGAAAGCGGTGCATGGTGTCAGGCCATCATTGCTTTAACGACCAGCGCCAGACATATAAGTTGTCCACTAGAGTTAAACAGTCAGCTTCAGGTTTGTCCGTCAAAACTGACAAGTGCCTTCATAAACGCGATTATTGAACGCAATGAAATTCACAAAAAGTTGGTCCACGACCGAAGAAGAGATGAAGACGCTCGATCCGAAACGTTCACAATCTGCGGGTATTCTTTCCCACTCAGTGCTATTTCTTATCCTGTGCATTTTATGTAAACTGTATTCAGCAATTTTCTTGCAATATGTATATCTGGACGTGCAGGTATTTCTGTTCGTGGACCAGAATGCTGCTCAATGAAGTTTAGGCGTAATCTACGAACAGCAGGTTCTCACCAAATTCCATCCCGATTAGCCAGCTTCCTAATAAATATGCTCTTACTCGCATATCTATTTTTTTGGATTATTTCTGAATGGAATAATTATGAATTGAAGAGCTGCTGAAGTCTTCGTTTCTCACGATATTCAACATCACTGAGCGCTTGGCCAAGCAGAAAAAGCACTGAAGCAGTAGCTCATAGATTATGGTATGGACTTATCAGCACCCATACATCTCTCTTGTCAGATTCCTAAGAGAATCCAGGCACACAGAGTCACTTAATTTGAGCTTTAATTGCAGGCCTTCAGGATTTTTTAAAGAACTTTGCACTCAGAACGCATCTCTGTTGTATCATATGCGAAAACTATGTAATGTCTGTTGAATATCTTTTTCTTAGCGCATTAGGAATGCTGATTAGTAAAAGTTTACTTTCACGTATTGATAATTCTTCGTAAATCATATTTACACTGATTAACATGTTAATTATTTCACATCTTCTCCTACTCTGTTCCGTCCGAAATGGTTATTTGACTGGACATATGGTTCGTCGTGAGCGGAACGCAGGAGTACTTTTATTTTACATGCTGACTTCAGGCATTGCAAGGCTGTGGCAATGTATTCAAGGAACTCCAATACGTATCAGTATGTGGAAGGTTAATTGACAATATCAATTCGTTTATTCGTGGACCTATCGAAAGGTAAATTGGTGTCATGTCGTTACGTACGTTTCATACAGCACAAGTGCTATAATTGGGCATCCCAGAAGTTGGCAAAAATTCGATAGATACTACACAACGGTATCAACTACATGGAGGTGTAGCCATGGTGGCTGCAGTTTGCACCGCGTTTTCACTACAACTGTGCGTAGCGAGAATGAATCCTTTCCTAGTTAGATGCTATGTGCGTTTTCCAAAACGCATGCTCCACCTCCCGCCGTTTTTATCTGCTCCTTGTCTATACTTGTTCCTGAGGAGAGAAATTCAAACTTGTATTGATTGTACCGTCGAAGTAACAAAATACCTGGTTCAATTACTCAATTAAAAGGTTGGCCCGATAATGGATCAGTGTCCCAGAACGTCGTCTGGGATTCGATGACGTTTCGTCAAGCGGAATGGAAGCTTTATTTTTCTGACGGATAATTAGAAGCACGCATGTTTGATAGAAAAAATAAAGTACTGAAAGAGAAGCTGTGAAAGGTTGGCAAAACACGGGTCTTTGTTCGCTTACCTGAGCAGGCATATTCAAAGGTCATCAAAAAACAATGATGTGTGTCTAATAATGCTTTCATAATTTCACTCGCGGAACGTCATCCAGAATTTTCCGTTCTGCAACCACGACTGCAGCAAAAACCTCATCGGTGCGAAATTTAGAGGTTTTTTTGGCATATTCTAAAGTCTGTAGGTCCGTTCAATAGTGACAGTGCAGAATAGAGGATGGTAGAGGAGATCAACCTGTAATTTACGGTGCTTGTAGTAATCCTTACAACTCTGACTTCAGCAGGTATCAGGGAGAAACTATTTGACAAACATGCAAATAAATACGTGTGTTTGCAGAAAACGACCTGGCCGTAATTTGTATGAGAAAAAAGAAATGTCGAAAAAGATGTGAATGCTGAGGAAGTATTGGCAGCTTTAAAATTCTGTGCGCAGTGTAAGGTAATGAAAGAAAATGCAACTAAGTCCCTTAGAGGTGGAAGGTTACGTTGTTGATACTTTGAGGTGTTGATGACAAAAGATTTTTGATTAACAGCATTAAATCCTTCCGTCGTTCCCATTTTTTCGGCAATGAGAATTGTGCGAATGTTAACATTATTGAAGGAGAGCTAGTTCAAGTATGCTCACTCAGTTCCAATTTGTTAAAGTAACGCCGCATTTTTCATCTCAGTGATGCACTTCACCGCGCATTTGGATGCGTACCACTGAAAGTGCTAAAAATTAGCTGTCTTTTGCTGCATTTTTGCGCCATTGAAATCTCGTTGCATTCACATCGGCGCTGTGCTGTTTTTGATTGTTCTCGTTCGTTCAATCCTCTTTACATAGATCACTGACGCTATCTTCAAAACGCCGCAAATCGCCTTCTGTAGTGGGAATCTCCTCCAAAATTTTTCCACAGGTTAAAAGAAAGAAAACTGAGAAGAATACGATGGAAAAAAGAGAAGCGAAAGAAAACGAATGGATCACCCTCACGAATACATTCCAATCTTATATATTAAAGTTCGCAAAGCTATTATGGGCAGCTCTGATCGACAGTGAAAATGGAACGATCGCTGTGATTTTCTTGCGATGTTGAAATTTTGCTTTCAGCAGTACGTTAGCTGATTCATAATACTTATAGCATATGACCAAGCCATGCTATTGCTCTACGATAAACACAACAGTAGTATCGGTCTGCTGGATTCGCATGCGCATCTGAGCACATGTCTCATCGACAGCGGTGAGCGTTTGTCTTGCTCTTGAGTAGTACGAAATAGGTGAAGAAGAAAGTCGTTAACATGTCCACAATATTATTCCCCCTGAAAATATTTGCGGGCGCTGTAATATCCAAATACCGGACGCTTTCTTTAAGCCATATATCCACAAACCATTAATGAAGTCATATTGCTGCAGAACGTTTGCATGAGTTCAATGAAAATAATTCTGCCAATGTACATGGGCACCTAATAACCTTACAGCTGCACAAAAAGCAATTCCACTCCGCACGGTTGTTGAAATTTTTTTAAAAAAACTGAACAATTTGGAAGCGAAGGGCGAACAAATTTTATAGGAATTTCTTGTTCAGTATATGTACTGAACGAAGAAAAATGAAAATTGTCTAGAAGGTGCTGACTTACATTCAGTATTTAGATGAGACGATGCAGCCCAGCTCACAGCAGATCAGTATTGTACAGATAGAATACAAGAAGGAAAGGGTCACTTGGGGAAGGCGTATCAGCGGAGCTCTCCTGAGCTCACCAACCAGGGACCTGCCGCTGGTCGTCAGAACTGTCTGAACGGCTAGCCTTTGCTAGGGCAGATTTCGCTGATCTGCCTAGCTCCACCTTCCATTTCCGGTGATGCATGCAACGTGCCCTTTTTCTCATTGACTATTTTCGGTGATGCATGCATGCAACATGCCCCTTTTCCCATGTTTAGTTTTTATCTCCCAGTTTCCGCTGGGTGTATCATCGTTTGCAGTATGTGTTTCATCGTTTCTGGTCGTCATAGGCGCCGCTGAGGCGGTTAGCCCTTTTTTGCTACACGCTGACTGCAATGAGGCGCGATGACGAATCTCGCGTTTCGCGACAGTATAGTCCCATCTTTGAGGGATGGAGGACAAGAAGTTCAGTGAGATCCTTCTGACTGGAAATGGGCTGCGATGATCTTTTTGGTTGTGGGTGTAAAAATATGAGTTGCTTTGTTCACGCAACCGCAGGATCGTTAGAAGGTAGTTATTTTCAGAAAGCATTGCGTTTCCCCGTTTTATCACAGTTTGCAGCGCATCATTTCTCCTTTCATTAGTAATGCTCGATATGGCCTATTTTCCTCTTTAGATGCGGCTAACGGGACTTTTCAACCGCAAGGTCACACTGCTATATTCAACTTTCCTATTATCTCAACTGATGATATTCATTGCTGACGATATTCATCTCAACTGACGATATTCATTGCTCAAGATGCATCCAGATGAACAGTGTTCGTCCACTTTATCAAAGTACTTCATTCACAGCTTCTGTTTTTTGAATATTCCGAAAAGCAACTAAAAAGTCGGATTGCAGCTTTGAAACTTTGCTGAAGGCGTAAATTTGGGGATCGGAAACAGGAGAGTGGGTCATAGAAGGTCGCCTCTTGAAATTGAGGTCAGAAATTGGCCTGGTGTAGTCGGCACCATATATCGAGAGAAATCGGCTGCTGGCTATCAACCAGTAAATATCCACTTGGGTTCGACTATGCCCCTCGAAATTCAGATACGTTAATTGTTCCCGCTCGTCTTCTTTCTCTATTTGTGTTTTGAAGTCGCAGATTTCGATGACCCTCATGTTGGTCTTTTCACTTTCTACGAGCGGATACGTTTCAGTATATGATCTGATCATCTTCCGACCAAAAATTTCTAGTAAATGCCATTACCTCAATTTTCCGTGAGTATACCTGCAGCTCATAAGAAGGTGCATCTTTATTTTTCCTCTTCATCAGCCGCCGCACTCCTTCAGTCTTTTTCAATCAGTGCGATTATCATACGTAAGTGTTACAACTTCAGCATATCAGAGGCAAACAGTAAGTCATTTTAAAAAAGTTTCAGAAGAAATACGTTAGGTTGCGAAAGGAGTAATTGCGCTCTGCAAATTGGAAGACACCGCCTCATTAGTGCACTGGATGTGTGCTTACATATTCCCGGAAACAATGTTAAACAATGACACAAATCTGGTACGTTTGTTCCCTTATTTCGTTCTTGAAAAGTTTTCGAGTGTAAACTAAGCGCATTCTTCCATAATTTCCACTGCACGCAGAAACAAGCAAAATATCATGTGCCAAACTAAAGTTTTTCACTTGATAGAGAACAATGAAGGACTATCGCTCCCGGCATCGATAAACGATTGTGTGAGGACATGGAGAAGACGGAAAAGTCTTCACGTTGGTAATGTCCCGCCCCTCACCCTTTCTTTATGGTTATTTCATCCCATGACAGCCCTAAAGACCAGTTTTCTTCTTCGTTCACCATGACTGCATTTCCCAAAATTTCATCGACTACATGTGCTAAAGGTAGGATAAGCATCGGCCCTTAAAAATCGCTTGGGATATGGTGCGTTACTGTTTCAAGACGATGAGGCCTTTGAAAAGAACCCCGAGCTGATACGTTTTATTTTTTCACAGCAATCCATATTTATTTGTGCTAGGCGGGGCTTGCAACAAATTTCACTGTCGACTTCGAGTTATTTAGCCACAGCGTCACCGTAATTAAAAATGAGCTGCGAAATTAGAAGAATGGCATCAATAATTGCTAGTACACGTGTGTAGTATAAAGGTAACAGAACATTCGTTCTCTATGTTGGGCGCCCCAATCTGTTCTCTCCACATTCCTCTATAGAAAAGCTGGAAGGAAGGAATTTCATTGGGAATGGGCTAATCAGGGGTGATAAGTTTTCACTTGAAAAAAGTGTGGCAAAAGCTTTGCGGGCTCTATGTTAATAGTGCCCTTATGAAATGCAGCAAGACTAGGAACCCCATCATTAACGTACAAACACTCAAATATAAATTCGGTCGCTGCTTGAGTATCCAGCTAGACGTTTCATTCCATCAGTGCTAAAGTAACTTACTAGTCTGAAATACCACTGTCTTTCTTTACGAAAGTTGAGCTGAAAGGATATAAAAATGGAAATCTTCGGGGCGGTGGCAGGAAAGCATCGTTTGATGACTTTTTTTACAATGTTTTGTGCGCTGCATGGCACGGTAAGATGAAGTGAACTCGCCCGATTACATGCATATGCAATCGAGGGAATTGCAACGACGTGAATTTCTAACATCTTTTAGCTTTTATAAAGGGAATAATGCCCATGTGGATTTTTCTGCAACTCAAAATGAGGCTCTATCCCACATACTCTTTCAGTCGTTCAAATGAAAACTGGTTGACTTCCCTATATTTAGATATCAAATTTCATTCGAAGTGGGTTTCGTTGCTCTTTTCTTGCTTTTCATAGCTGTTATTTTGGTGAACCGCACTATTTGTACGATATAGCCATCATTTTATATTTTCGCAGAACCCTTGGTAGACCTGCAATAACAGTTAGAGTTGAAGTTATACGAATAAAGTTAAATAAGGACTGACTTGCGGAATCCTAATAGAAACTCAGCGACTTGCAACTCCTTCGAAAATATGTAAATTTTAAAAGATTGCAGTCCTTCGAAATACCACGGATCGTTTTCGCTGGCACGCTAAAAATTGACTACAAACCTCTTTTTATTGTCCAACCGCCACAAAATCAGAAGCAGCTGTTCCCTCAGCGTCGTCCAGACCAGGAGCCATGTCCAAGACAAAGCAAGCACTGCCCACCAAGAGTTATGCACAGGAAAAAGAACATAGCCTTTCTGCAAGCTCTTTATCGCTAGTGTTAACCGTTCTTGCAATAATTCTCGGCATGACGTCTCCGTCATTTAATTGTCTCGCCGTCGATATCTAATCCTGGTTTTGCTGACTTAATTAATCAAATGGAATGAATAAAACATCGGCTGGTGGTCGTGTTAATCTGAACACAATAATGCAAGTGAGTAGCGAAGCTGCAAATTTGAACACAGTGGTGCAATCGAGTAGCACTATCTTTTGGGCGAACCGAACTCGTTCAAACTCAGTATGCGTGGGACCCAACTGGTCAGAACAAAGTCCGTAGTGTTTTGTTCATCCCTTGCTACTGAATGCTTCAGTTGTTGCAGAGTATATTCGCATGCTTCCACCTAACGATAAAAACCCAAAGTTTCGCTTCATTTGTTCAACATGCACATGTTAAACGTGCAAAAAAATGTTGCGACGAATCAGTCAGCAACTACTCAAGAACGATTCTATTGAATGATAAAGCACGCCGTGTAATCTGATCAACTGCGGCATCAGTTTTCACCATGTAATTATGTCGACTTGCGCATGCAATAACCAGATGTATTCGGTCATTCAAGCATAAACGGTGCTGGATGAATTCGTTTCCTTTTTCGACCTGTGAGCCGAATTAAGCAGCATGTGAATTATTTGATAGGATCCTACATCTGGCGGACATCCTTTTGCCTCGTTAAACACTGAACTGCAGATATTATTATCAACCAGATTCAACCTTCTAAGCAAATTACGCCTGGCTCTCCGTTTCAATTAGCATGTGAAACGAGAATAGCACAGCAATATGAAAATTTTTTTTTGGTAAAAGAATAATATGGAACACGACGGCCCGTAACCAACAAAAACGAAGGTCCACAATACCACAGCTGGTGACAACATCAAAGGATACCCTAAGTATACAGATGACGAAAACATTACAAATCCCATTTAGCTGTAAATGATGCCAAGCACCAAACTTCAAAAAGCCTCGTTAATGCACCGGCAGGAAAGGAAGAATGAAAAACTCTAAGTGCAGTGCCGAGTCATTGATGAACGACCGGAGACAATTAGGATACATCTATGGCAACAAAGACGGGTACATTTTCAGAGAAACCAGGGCACTTTATTACTGACATTCGCATAGCTTCAACTACACAACGATAATCTACAGAATAAGACGTATCATTAAAAGAAAAACAATTACAGCAAAGGTCAGTACTATTTTTCAATAACGGACGGCATAGTGACCGGAAACAATCTTGGAACCAGTGGAAGAAACACAGCCGCAAAGTGGCACCGATAAAGATAAAAGAAGAACCGAAAATAAGACCACAGGAATTAACAAAGTGAAAATTAGCGCCTGTTTTGTTTTCCATATGACGATTATGTCCTACATACAGCACAGATTATTGCTCTGAACGCTACACGTGGGAAAAGGTTCGTACGTAATGGCGAGGTTCATGCTGTCCCAACTTGCCTGGCTACCGAAACTCAAGACTTTCATACCAGAACCTTTTTTGAATTTGTTTTAATCTTTCGCAACACCCAGTTAGGAAGCAACAAATTTTCCCAAGACCTGTCAGGTAGGATACATTTAACTCTAATTACCTCTCATTTCAATCCTGGTGCAATAACAACTCGTTCTGTAACGGATCATTTGTAGCTATCATCCATTTCAACCACTATAAAAGAAAGCGCTGACCAGGGCCAGCAGCGACCGAACAAGATGTCAAGTCTATTTGCGAGACATTCGGATCCAAATATAGTTGAAAACAATGTGATAGCAAAAAGCTTCATCCCACAATTTCTACCTCTGACAAATATGTCCACAGAAATGCCTTTGAGCCCAAAGCTAAAACTGCATATTTTTTGAGAATCTAAGTCCAAAAGTTCCTCAAGGCCAACAGATCCCTGAATCAATGCAGTCGTCGAACAGAGTACTCTTTTGTACTGAAAAGAAATCATACGTTAACAATCGCGTCATTCTATTCTTTTCCTCAGGCGGTAAGAGAAGCTCTTCATAACACTCAGAAGAAGCTAAAGAGAAAACGTTATCTTTCGCAGTTACATATCTCTTGTAGCATAAACGTGAACCGGAAAAGGCAAGCCTCTTTTCAGTAAACACCCATACATTTGAAGTTTGAATTATTACGAAGTCAGTCGCTGCGCCCCTCTGGAGCCAAATGGCTCTTCACTGCTGTATCGACACCCACCTGTAAAGAGAAAACTTCGGAACGACTGAGTTGTTGCATCAGTACAGGGAATTAATTTGCTCTCTACAGGCACTTTCCGTCTTGTCATATATCCTCTGAAGACAAATCACCTTATTCAATGGGCCTACAGCAACCGGCCTTAAAATTCTCATTGCTTCGGCCTACGAGTGGTTGTGATGCTGACAAGGTCTGCTCAAGTTCCAGGGTAAGAAGGATGTTTCGTTTGCAAAATGCAACATGCTTTCATCGTTTTCAGGTCATAACTGACACAGCCAAAAAAAAAAAAATCCAGTCATCCAGACATCATTCATCATCATCTCATCCCCGCCCTCAGTGGGTAATTGGACTATGCATCTTATACTCCTCTGAAGCTTGCTGTCTGAAAAATGCTCCGAATACGCATCTTTCCTTCTGAATTTGGAAGCAGTCATACATGACTCCTGTTCCAACGTGTTCAAAATCTTGCTCACATATTTGGAATAATACAGAGCTCAATCAACCTTCCCCATTTCTCTTTATATTCAAGTATATAATGTATAAAAGGCACTAATTTTTAAGCATATGAAAAAACTTTTTCAAGCAATCTTGAACTGCTCACTACTGAATCTTTTCGAGAGGGATCTTTTGATCCAACGAAAATTCTTCCATCTATAAGTTTCGCGTAAAGGATTATATTTTTCGCCCATGCTTTAGCACAGTGTTTTTTAGACGACTTTTGCTTTTTCATGTCATGGGAAAGTTTTGCATTCACGAAAATACGGACCGCGCGCATACAAACCCAAACAGATATACATAACTTTGCAATCCTCGTTCTCTCTAATATGTTATCGCACTTAATGTACGCTGTTTGAAATGGTGAATTTCGGATTTAAATAATAGAGAAGGGAAGTGCTGGGAAGTATTCGCAGAACATGCAGTCGGCCAGTCCAGACGTTTCTGTTCGTTGAAGTACACCGTTATATCCTTCATCAGTCATGAAGTTTACATATCCCAGCAAAGTCGTCCCTCATGAACCCTGGGAAGTTTCCTACGCTGAACTACCATAATGAACTTGAGGAATACACTGAAATTTATTGTCAGACCACGCAAATGGAAATACAACGTCTTTAGTCGCTCAGGCAACAGGACCAAGAAATATCGACGGCCGATAACGAACCTAATATTGCAAAATACGGACACCGACTCCGGAAAGTAAGTTGAAAACAACCTCATGATGTTTGTTTCTGTAATGAGCAACCAGATGACATCTCTCCTTGAAACCTTTCGTACAAGCGTTGCAGGTATAGGGCAAATCCGTGGCGCCCAAGTGAGATTTTCGATGCTTAACAAATGCACTCTGATTCTTCAGTGGCTTACCACAAATATTGCACGTCGTCGGAGTCTTGTCATGCACCTGTTGAAGAAAAAAATCATACAAGCTGTAAATAAAAGTCTGCAGGCAGTTCGCTCCCTATGGAATTCCCATTCCAGCTGAGCATGCTTCTGCATGCCTGTCGCGCGGTCGTATCACATTGTTGCTTCGTTTTATCGTTGTGGGCTGTGAGATCCTTCTCAATACGTTTTAAAGAACCCCGTGAGTTCAATTTTTTCTGGCATAACTGTTAACCCGGAAACGCTCCATAGCGGAAAAATTAACTCTATCGGCTCACTGAGAAAATCTACGACTTTACAGTCCTTAACCAATGGTCCCCTTAAGCGTGAAATTTCGTCATACAATCACTAACAGCGCAAAAAACTCTTTGTGCCAAAATGCCCGATGTATTTGAATTCAGCCTACCTCAGGAGCTAGTCCATCGATGGGTAAAAATGCAGGAGGATGACACAGAACATGACATTTCATAAAAACACTGATTCTGAAAAACAACTGCATGTTCAAATTTGGCTTGATCAACGCATCAGTAAAAACATCTGTTTGTTTTTAGAAAGACGCATGTATCTGCATGTTCTGCTCGAGACGATGGAAGCGTCTTTGCACAGAACAACAAAAGGCTATTGGCAATGACAACGCATCTTCAGAAAGGATTCGGCGGTGAGCGGTTGTGTTCAAGGGGCTGCTTGAGACGTTTAGGGTTGCATTAAAGATAATACAAGAGCAGCGACGAGCGGAGCTGAGTGAGCTAGAGAAGAGGCTGACGCTGCGGAAAAGTGAAATTCACTGCACTTTTCTAATACGCACATCGAAACGAGACAGCAAAACAACAGGGGATACAGATTACACAGTTTTGCTCAAGAATCCTCTCAGATAAGAGCAGAGAATCATTTCGATGAAGAAAATATCGAAATGAGCAGACAAATAAAGTGGAAACGGTACAGGCAAAGAGATGACAAGATTTAAAAAAGTGCATAGAGGTCGAGTCAATCCGCCACCTTTATTCCTGAGCGCAGCTGGAGGACGATAGAGAGTTCAATGAAATATACTGTGAAAGAAATAAGATGGGTGAGGCAAAAAATTCATCCCAGGAAATTTGCTGAAAAGCCAGCGAACTTCGCAAATAGCTCGACAACGGGAAACAAGAGAGAAAGCCTGTTTTGCCGATACTTTTCATTGAGCGAACTGCTGAATTAAAAGATCTGCAGCTCTCCTCTTTCTTCAATTTCTCTTTTTGACCATCTATTTTTTCCGAGGGAATACATATCCCATTCCTACGGCTTTCTGGATCGCCTCCCATCCACAATGCAGTTATCAGCTAGAGTTCTTTGCTTTCAATCTGATCCTCTCACCCGCTCATTGGACCTTTGTTGTTTAAAATGAGAGAAGGCTTATACGAAACGAAATAACATTAACCAGGCAAGGTCCGACGCCGTTTTTGTGGTAATCATCGATTTAAAAGAACTGTTGGTGGAAACCGAAATTTCGATCGGCTTTCACCGACCCGAAGAAACTCCATCAAAGTTCGCCTTTAGCAAAATTCCTCCGGTCGGTGATTCACAAAACGGAAATTAACTGTGATCAATTGACTGCTTGTAGAAAGGTCTCCATAAATGAACATCAGTTTTTATGTGGACTAAATGGGTGGTGAAGCCATGAACTTTACTAGACCGTAGGACAGACTGCTTGTTTGTAAAAAAAACGCACTCCAAATTTCAGAAGCGTCATATCGAAAAGCAAACATGAGTTTTTTTCCGGCCCTCACCTCCCTCACTTACAATTTTTTGTGTCCAGTTGTAGGTCCCGAAAACTTCAATGCTGCACAACTTGTGGATCAAGAATCGTCGATGAAGCACCTGGGCAAGGCTAGGGATTCCAGCACAAGCCGCAACAGACGAATGCAAGCTCGTGGCAAGCGCTGAAAAACTGCGGTGCGGAAAATTTTGTGATCCACCCAAATACTTTGTGAGCGCCTTCTCATATACCTTATGCAGAAAATTTTTTTTACAGCTCAACAGACCTTTCGATCGCAATTTCGAGATCAGCAGCATAAAAACGTTCTGTGGTACGATTGCGATGCAAACACAAAAGGGCAATTATGGCGAAATTAAGTTGGGACTATTAAAAATGAAAGAAGAGATCAAAATTTATGGAAAAAGGAGAGCCAAGAAAGATAAAAAATGAATGTTAAAGCAAACGAAAAAATCGAGAAATCTGCAAGCATGGTTTAGGCAGCGAGCAGAAAACTTTTCAAATACATTAGTCAGCAAAAATCTTTTGAATACGGAAGAAGCGGACCAAATTCCTTTCGAACTGTTGGAAAAGCGACTCTAAAATTCCAAATATTGCAAATCATCACGTTCAATAAGCGGAATCGGCTAAGTATATCCTGGAACACAGTGAGTGCATTGAAATAGCCGCGCTTTTCTGGTGTCAGGAATCTACTGCATAAGAAACACAGGCCAAGACAGCCAAAAAACCGACCACGTTAACTTATTCCTCGAATTTTCATAACTGAACTACCTGAGGAACAACTATTGAAGAAGCGTTTTGCGGTCATCGGTGACAGTGAATTACGTCTCTGCATCAGTCTTGAACCGCTTAAAAGAGACAATTTGGTGCTTCCAGACAGCCCTGATAGCTAAAGATGATCATATGAAAAGAATTCTTCTATTTTTTCACCGAGACCGACAGCGGAGATCGACCAAAAGTCTAATGCGGACGGCGGAATTCGTCTAGCCTAATTGAGAAACTGGCCCTAAGCACTGCCCATATGTGTCCATAACGAGAGCCAGAGCTAAACTGCAACAGCGACAGCAGTTCTCCAGTACGTGATAAAAAGGTCCAAGCCATCACAGTATCTGAAGAAACAATACGAACAGTAAGAGTAGGGTTGAAGGTTCTGGAGCATATGATGGAGATGTGTATACAGGAATATACGACGACTCCAGACGAGACAGTCTGGTGGAACTGGCATTTTTCCGGATCCTGGATCCACGTTCATGTATTCACCAGGCTCCCAGCTTACGTAGAAAGGAAAAGTAAAGATAATGTGAACCTGTCTTTTATGAAAATAGAGATGACGCCGCGATTTGTAGCTGCCACCGCATGCGTTGCACAAGAACTGTGTCACTGCTGCTCGCAGATGTTTGGAGCTTTTATTGCTCACGTCTTTCCTCTGCTGCTGCATCTCTGCACTCGCCAAATAGTGTAACTGTAGCGGATCCAGCCCTTTCTGTAAGCAAAACAATGCTCTTAACAAAGGCAATTGATCACTTCATTCTATTCAATCTCTACTTCATTAGTTTCATGCTCTCATTTTCATACAATTAAACTTAACTGTTAAATTTTGTCTTCCCAAAATTTCAGTCACTGAAGTTTTGTTAAAATTTCAATTGCCGTTAACTTTCCCCACATTTAATTGATGAATTGGTTTTTTATTCGGCAAATATTCATGATCTCTTATGTAATGTGCGTCACATTTTTCCATGAACGTTTGCTACGTATCACTTTGTTATGCCTAATTATATGTCAGTTTATTATACTACTTCATTTACGATATTATTCATTTATTTCTGCAGACACTTTTGATGCTGCTACGCCTCGATTTCAATACAGATTTCGTTGCGCAGTGAAATTTTTCGCAGTACAGATCGATCCGATACATGGGTAATATCTTACTCAGCAGAAGGTCTTTCTTAATTAGGAGTCCTTTTGAGGATTCCGGAATGTGGTGAACGAACAAATAGAAGACCTTCTCCTAAACAGAAGAATCATTCACCCCAAAAAAATCATAAAAAGCTGGATTCCTTTTATGATAACATGATATTCAGAAAAAAGATACGACTTAACAGTACATCTTCGAATGAGTCAGTCAAGTCACTTATCCCAACCACTTGAAAAACATAGGTGATCTCTGGTTTCATTAATTCACTTGACAGTAATTCAGTTACTCGAGTCAGACCCTTTCAAGTGAACGAAACAGCAAAAAATTATAAGAGAGGATGAATTGTGCAGGCCTCTGCAATTCACAGGTGCATCAGAGAGGGGCTAATCAAAATGTAAACTTCCTATTTAGACAACACCGCGAAAAATATTGCAGATCGAAGTGAGAACTTTCTGCTTCCAGAACAACGAATGCTCGAAAAAAAATTTCAGTCCCTTTTAAAAATATTATATACTTCTGACTAATGGTGTCAGCATTCGGTCAATAATCCTAATTCAAAGGGCTGAGAGCATAATTGAGGTTACCGCGCTCCCCCACCTATTATATCATGGTTCACATTGCTGACATTGTCAGCAGCGACTATTCACATACAGTCCATGCAGTCCGCAGTGATGAGTAACATGATGATTGAGTGGGCTCTACCAACTTCGAGAAGTGGGCGGACTGATAAGGTGCATAGAATATGTAAATTATGCTCATAGCTCAAGGCGCAAGCGGCTGAATATCCATGTAGTAGGAAAAGTCAGCGTTCGGTCACTTGTATAAGTTGCATCATACGACTAAAATTTCATGAGGATAAAGTGGCAGCTGGCCCAATTGAACATCACTGCACTTGAACCAGAATCTCATACGGGTCTTAGAGTGAATTCAACAATTCCGAGCCTTCACATCACCACACATTCGAACCAAACTTCAGCAAAACATTCAACATAAATATACATTAATATCGCCACAAGATATGTGGTTGTGTTCCATCGGAAGAACATTCAACCAGTCAAGTCGCATATTACCGACGTTAACATAAAGGGTTAAGTTCCAATGTCACACGTTGCAACTCTTTGCCACACTTCAAATGACCTACAGTCCGCGCATCGAAGACAACGGCTAACCTCTGTGCACTTGCCCATAGTATCGCCAAGTTGGGTGAGTTGCGCTCCAGTGGTTCCATCTGCCTTTGCAGGAATATGAAAGAACGAATAGTCAGCAACATCTGAGGGACCACTGAGCTGCCTGAAAACAAAACAGCAGACTGCTAAACACCGCACCACCTCGAGCGGCATCCTTCAAATTTTCGAGTACGGCTCTTTCGAGTAACACAGAAGGGAGCGATTTTCCTCCTATGCTTTTCGACAATAAAACCCAAGGCAGGAGATTATCACCGCACATTAAGCTGTAATATTTTGTTCCCCTTTGAAAAATCGAACGCGTCTTTTCTTCCTGAGCAATTATTCCGTTGGAAAATTCATGGCACGAATCTCAGGAAAAACCCAAGAACTGATAAAAATTTCGATTCTCCCACTAAACTCCATCAAACTTATTTCTCATTACGCAGCATGGAAATGAGGACAAGATGATTAGTGGAATAATCCCATGCTGCTGCATTTCGTCAGATAGGAAGTGAAGAGGACTGGTTGACTATTCCTTCAAGCTGCAACTGCGCAAGATTTCCAGGAGCGGTGGGTGGAAAGCGCTTAGAAAGCATGTTGCCAAGTCTTGCATTTCATGGTGGAATCGCGTTCCCCCCTAGGTGGTGGAATGCCGTTGACATGCTGCAACGCAAAATGCGTCTTGACTTTCGTGCTACATAATTAGGCAATCAGACAGCTGGCGAGGACGACACCAAACAGTTCACACAATTTCAAGACGGCGCATTCAGTAACCATTTATATGAATGAATCCTCTCCTGAAAGACGTCGCTTAAAGCGTAATCGCTCTTTTTTAAAACAGCCTATATCACGCACCAGCAAGTATTTCTTAAGTGATCCGGAAGTGGTTGAACTAAATAGAATATTCTGAAGAGATAGCTTTACTGTAAAACTAGGCTTACTAAACTTAATGGATGCATTTCGAATAATTCACAGTTAAAATGACAAGATACGACAAACATATCAGCAAGCTTGTGCCTATGAGACTATGAAATTTTTATGTGCATTTGAGGAAAATTAGCGAAAGGCATCGCCGACTTTGAAAGCACCATACCCTCGTTTTCAGCTCTGTGAACAACTGGCAGCCTAGCTACAACTTCTGTTCCAACCAAAGATAATGCTGGATAAAAACGAGGTAAAATATGTAAGCAAAATTAGGCGACAGATCTCGTCATATGGTCAGCTCATAGGTAACAAGAAATTAAGGTTGGTGAAGTTAAACGTGGTACTACTGAAATGTGCTAAAAGTAAAGGTCAACTGATGCGTAATCAGAAAAATGGAAACTCGAACCCAGGAGTGATGGAGGAGAATCGATCTTCAGCACTGGTCTTATCGTCGCTTGATTGCAGCTGCATAGCCCTCGTCGAAAACGCAGCAAGGAGCTCATTGGCAGGGGAGATTGAAGAGTTCGATGGCGCAGCAAGCTGAGATTATTTAAAATTGAAGATCCATTTATACTACTTTCAAAATATCGCAAAATGTCAGCACAGCCTAGGCCCAGCCACAGAGCATCAAAAAAACCTCTGGCAGGGTTTCGCTGATAGCAGCATGCATGCATTAGGAAGTTGCCTGCGCTGTATTCACACTAGTCAGGAGGTGTTTGGTGACGAATCGACGGCCAGCTGTTGTAAGACTTCCTTTCAAAGACAGCATATTTTGTCTCCAAGCATACGACGGGAGCTGCACAACGATGGTTCGAACACCGCAAAGCGTGAGACACACCACCTTTTCCCATATAACGCAAATCAGCAGCAAGAAAATGAAAAGTTTTTCATGCTTCGAGTATGAAAATTTCTTATATGTAAAATATATCTTCATGGTTCCAATCATTGTTGAATGCCAATTTTGATGAGAACAAAATGAAATAAACGAGAATATGACCAATTATGTGGAGCTTCGTGTTGCAAAGATGGTCAACTAACCCCTGAATGCCGTTGCCATCAGCCCGCCGATGAGCATTAAGGGTGGTCTGCTCATAGCATTCGAAAGAAAAGAAAAGAGTGCCTCGATTCCAAAAGGACTAATTCCTTACTTAGTGGTAAAAACTCAGCCCTCATTATCGCCCTCACACTCTGCTACATTTAGATCTAGCGCCAAATGCATGTACTGTCAGACGAAGACCTAGCGGCTTTCTCTATATCAATATTGTCGTAATAGGAGAAAGCTTATCACAAAGGGTCACGAAATTTTGCACTGAGCCAACTTGTCCTCAAAGGCGAAACGCTCTTGCAAAACGTTGAATGGGCAAATGGGGGATTGAACAGTGCGCGCCCGTTGAATGAATTCCAGGCACCTCATGCGTAAATGTACGGCAGTAGTGTAAGAGCCTCCAAAAGCTAAACAAAAATACTGCAGTAGGAAATTCAGCTGCTCATTAAGGAAGCGCTTTCAGCACAGCGCAGCAAAATGTAACGTTTGCGAGCAATCTCACAATCGACAATTACACCAAAGTCACATTCTAACCTTTGCTAGTCGTCTCTAAAATTCGTTTCCCTTTTCCTCGCGGATATCAAACTAAATCGAGAGAGCACAGTCGCAGATTTAAACCTTCACTTAGTTTAGAAGCACTTGATTTATTAACAGAAAGTGCACAAAAGTTCAATCAAGTTCGCGTTTTTAAGAGACCGTTAACTGGATTTCTCCACAAGTTCCTATCGCTCGATCTCTTCAGTGACAATGGTTACATTAGTGCGTTGAAAAGTGATGGAATATTTCTTACTTCTTCGTTTGCAGATCGACCGTCGAGATTTTTTCTTGCCAAGATCTCATGGACATCGTGCGTGAAGATCATCTCCTTGAGAGTAGGGACATGCGCCAAGAGGAAAATGTCAGGACTGTTGCTCTCAGATGCCTGAAATGACGATGGCATTACATTTCTCAACGGACCTCCTTCCATGGATAACAAAATTCCCACGTGGATCGCTAGTGGAGATTTCTGAGACTGATGTGGAATAATAACAAATCCATCTGACCAAATGGATTTCATGCAATCAATAATTTACCTTGGACCGCACTGCTTCCATTCTTCATCTTGCTGTAATCAAACAGATCGGGTGAAAAAGTTGCTATTCCAACTGAGTTATAGCTGACAGCGAGAGGCACGAACCAGTTTAAGGGCCTTGGCATATTCGAGCCCACCCTTTTCAAAGGTGTTGCACTGCCATCGGAGAACTTCAGGCGCCAAGATGATAAGCAGTGTAGCAGCTGTCGTGTTGAAGGCGGCAGACCAGTGTTCTGTTCATTCACTTTTCCCCTACACATGGTTAAATACATGTACATACTGTTGCAAGTTCTGTCGACTTCTTCAAACCCTTTTCTTCTCATATTACCTCACATTTTCGCCTCTGCTGCCACCACACATTTGGGAAGAGTTGTAATCCACGAGTAAGAACAAAACTTTCGTAAAAGATGGCATCTCACTTCGTGCAGCTTCTTACAGTATCATTCATTAGATACTCAGAAAGCGCGGAGAAAGATGCTGCACTGAATGATCGTTTCCAGACGATGCATTGTGTGATATTCGATAGCAGCCTGTGCAAGCAAACCGGACCAGTCGCAACAGCTGTGCTATTTTATCGCAAACTTTCAAATCAACAAGCGACAGTCCGATATTAAACTGAAAAAGTTAAGTAACCATATGCGGCAACCAACTTATTGACGCAATCAAGAGACAGCGTTGTGCTTTTGCACAAAAGAAGATATAAAAGTTCCACAAGCTGTATATTTCAAAGTCTTTTAATCTTTCTACTTCAACCATTTTGGTCGTTATGCAGAAATTCTAAAGAGAACGAACTGCGCGAAGGAAGTGCGTTTCAAAGTCTTACGTTTAGGTCTTACTTACATCACTGCCATGACTACCTCATATTGCACTATCTTTTAGCTACTATGGTTGGAAAAGAAGGGAAATGAGTACGATTAGTGGGGGAATAAAATTACTTGTGGAAACGACGAAGAAGAGCATCTAATCCGACCTCTTGGGTATGGCAACAGAGGAAAGAGGGTAGGAAAACGTAGGAAATCCGCCCATTCAGCCAAAAAGCAGAATGACAAGTGCCGGTGAAAGCAACCCACCGGTTATAGCGGTCATCGTCTGACTCCTCCCTCAGCGATAATCGAGAAGGCCGATTGTCCCTCCAATAAAAAAAAGGATGTGGTTTTCGTAGGGCTTCGAGACCACAGGAATTGCAAACAAAAACAACGAAGCGGGGCTTCCTACGCATACGAAGAAGTGAGGGAAGTGAAACGGAAAAGGGCTTCACAGTGAGAAATTCCAAGGCGAACAGGAGAACCTATTTAACTTCACCGATGCTTTATGTGACTCTTCCATGCCGCTGTGTGAGCCACTGTGTGCACCTCCATACTTTTGACCCATATTTATTGCTTGGAGCACAACATTCGATGCAGTGGACAAACAACTCTCCGACTCGCGCTCTTCTTGCACACAGCACATTTTGTATCTTTAATCCAAGTAAAATGCTTAGGACACTTTGCTTCATAACGCTGCTCCTTGCAACCAATGGACCGTTAGTACCAATGATATAACGAAAACTTTCAAGGGCTTTTGCATTATTAGAGGACTGTAGTGGTACAAAAGGGATCTATTTCCAAGGAAATGAGAGGACGGCAAGACCTTTTCAAAACTGAGGAGTTCCGATCCTTTCATCAAAAAATGAAAAAAAAAAAACAGCTTAAAAGTCGCTGCTATGCGTCAGCACCCAACAGTTACAACCAAGAAGACGGCAGAGGGGCAGAGGGATGTGCTACAATTGTTGGAGATGGAAGGTGAATTATGGCTATTCTTTATGCTGTCTATGCACTTTCACGGAGCTCTGCACGCCGTCGATCAGAGCTTTCCGCTATTCTAATAATGGTTTCGATTGAGGATATTAAAACTAGCCGTGCAAAATCCAGCCATGAAATTTTGACGCAAAGGACGGCTCGCAAAATCATACAGGACTGACGAGGGAAATGACACTGGTGGAGGCAGAGTAGAAAATGACAGGAGGAATGAATCATTTAAAGGCATGGTCTAAAAAAGGAGACCGAATAAAAAACGAGGTAGGATGGGAGCAACTCCCATGTTTCAAGCGTGCATTCTACTTTGATCTAAGAGCGCTGCAGAACTGCGCAAATGACACTTTATTCAAACCTGATAAAGAGCGGTTTTGTCGTGGACAACAGGAAGGACCATCCACTGATCAAGGTCGGACGCAGATGGACATGGACGCCGACCAGTGAGGTAAACGAATGTGCTGTTATCCTCATTTCCTTCCACATCCATTCCAGCCACCGCGATGATATATCAAACGACCGTTTCGGCGGCGTTGCCCTATCGCTGTAATTAATTTGTGTGCACGACTGACAATGCAGCAATTCTTCAACAGGAATTATCTGTTATGCTATGCAACAGTCCATTAATAACCCTTGGTAGATGGGGCTAAGCCTTGCTGCACTTACCTATTTGTGGAGAGATCATTTCGAACGGAACCCCGCTATCTCAAAAAATGAGCCGCTCTATCGTCCTTAGCTCGATGAGAACCGCATTGCTGCCAATCAGAATCCGCCATGAAAAACCTCTATCTTCTGAGTGTGAATAACTGCGACGTCGTGACAAGAGACAGACGGCTGTGTAAACTGAATCCCGAATGAATAATTTTTTCCGTAAGTTTTTGGGAATTTGATTCATGCAGACATTACTGCGTTTTCATAAAAATTGTGTCTGTGCACGAACGGGGTTAAAGATACGCGTAGAAAGTGAGTAGAGAGAATCGAGACGAATGTTTCACTCCGCATTACGCCGCAAGGACAAAATCCAACACTGGCAATCAAGCACGAAGACTGAGGGACACACCGTTAAAGAGGAACTTTGTAAGTAAGCTTGTGAAGTCTGGCACTCCTCATTCTGGACAGGAGTTCGCTGATTCGATTCTACAGTAATCGAAAAATTTACGCTGTCCGGCCGATTTCAACTTTTTTGGCGAATCTCTTCGTCAGATGCAGCCACCTGTACACTCCCCTCCCTGCAAGAGTGTGGCTCTTCTCCCAACCCTGTTACATTCCTAACTTTTCCTGCTAGTACCACCTGTCTTTGTTTCCGTTTTCTCATATATTCTAAGCTTTTACATGTCCTTTCCTTACATAAGTGAGAATACTATGTGATCAAAGCACAGAATACGATTGCACCTGAGCTCTTGAACTAGGTGAATTCGAAGAACCTGGACCCTATACTGGAAAATGGACGAGAAATATTGCGGAAAACTGTTGGTCGTCAACAAATTAACGAACGGAACAACTCATCGAAACGTATGGGGCATTAGAAAAATTATTAAACTGAAGATAATCGAAAACTGACGGTGGGAGGGTTGAAGATGCCCAGTGTGGCTTATGTACGATCTGAAATGTATCTACCCACAAGTGAGCAAAATCCATTACCTCTACTGCACCTGCACGCCATTCCTCATTTGCCTTAGCATTCTTGTCTCAACGATAGCATTGTAAGGTAAGGAGAGCAAATGGCTTCACTGCCTCGACACAGCTCGAGGCGATCAAACCGAACGCCTCGAAATTCGTTTGAAAAGGTTGGCCAATACCCCATATCTGTTGCAATTCATACATGTCCCTTCTACGGTGCATTATCTTCTTGAGGCGAAAGAGAGTGTGCGCGCAAATGAAGGCTAGATCGCCGAGTCTTAGCTCGCTCTTTCGTGTTTCGCGATGTCTCTGCATTACGCCTGTCACCTTTCAGCACCTTATGAGGGTAAAGAGATTCAATGTTACTAGAGGACTGTATCCAAGAGGTGGTAAAACTGGTAAGACGCCATGTTCCAGAATAGGTTCCGAGACGTACGATTGCTGTTTCACGTATCTTTAATTTAAAGAAGACTGGAGCACATGACGAAGAGCACATGACGAAGAGCACTGCCTGGTTATTAGATGGAGCATGAATTGCGGTGTAGAAGACATATTGTACTCTTAACTGGAAGTAGCCCTATCACGACGAAAACTGCAATATACTATCGGCAACGCTCTTCGGACATTCGCAGTTATGAGAAAAGCTGACAAGGGAGGCGACTGCGGTCGTTACATCGGTCATAAAGACAAAATATCAAGCTATTTGTCCGAGGTGCCGACCACATCGAGGAGGTTGCGTTCTTCAAGCAAACTTGCTTAAACTACAAAAAAGCAAAACCATGATTTAAAGGCGCACCGATGTATTGTGCGCTGCTTTAAGCAACATTTCTTCCACTTCTGCAGCAATGGAAGAAAATGAGAACTGACGTCTCCACTTGAATGACATCATAGAAACCTAAGTGATGGTATGAGCGAACTAATAGCCAAACACTGCTGAGGATAACTTCCTTTGCACAAGTAGAATGCGACAGCCAGCAATGACGCGATTCCTAGGCATTGAAGAGCCGAAACGAACTACCATAGTCAATGTCCGATCACCAATCTGCAGATGGCGGTTAGTTTTCTGAAGTAATGCATCTCATCATTGCTCCGCGGATCACTTCAGCAAGATTCTGAAGAAAGGCATAGTGTACCGGTCAACACAGCTAACTAACATCAATAGCACGGCAGTGACAGGATCTCCCTTCACCCCGGACAAGGCGATTATAATTCTTTTTCGACAATGCAGCCCAATTACCTCTTGCACAGTATTAGCTCTTATTCAACTTGTACTCAAGAGGCACACCGAGGGGCTTTGACGTTGGAATCTGCTAGCTGTGCAACACCACCAAAGGCGAGGCATGACAGACATGTATTCGGCCAGCAAGGTGAATTTTCTTTTGCCAGTCGACCTACGAAACTTTGTACTAACAAAATTGCTGCAGTCTTTCCAAATGCATAAAGCTCCTTGCTGCTCGAAATTTCTCTGAATACGACAGGTTGAATATTTTTACTTCCTGTATGAACTTCCATCCCTGTTCAGTCAGGACAGTTCCCTATTTCTCCCTCAGCGTTGATCGAATCACGGCTTTGTGAAGCCTTCATTGTGCTTCTCTTCCCCCGTCTAACTCTTCTTACTCCAAAACCACTTTAACTGTTCGAGCTCATAAACGTCCTCCTTAACAACCTCACTTCGGAACCTCTTGAGTAAAGGCAGGCAGAACAAAAAACGAAAGAGAACAGAAAAATCTGCGGCTGATTATAGCCGCAAACGGAGCATATATCGTCGTCCGTCACAGAAACGTATCTGCAGCGATCCACATAGCCTTATATCAAACCTAACTGCAAACCAGCAAAACGCACATCGAGTCACATAGCTCGAGAAAAAAACAACCCACTACCGCACTGCAACGATCCACTCTGCACACTGGCCCCGAACGCCAACCACGCCAGCCTAAAATAGGGTTAGTGCCAGTAACAATGGGGAAGCAATTAGCGCACTTTTTGCACACTTCATGGAAACAAGAAACAGGTGTGCGGACGTTGAAAGCACCCAGACAGTCCACCCAAGCGTCTTTGGGTCACTTCAGATGACGCCTGTAGGGGCTGGACACTGACAAATCAACGCCGTTAATCACCGGAAAAACAGGCATGACACATAAACCAGCATAAATGAACTTTTGACAACCACTACTCCAGCCAAAATTGTTCTTTCCATCCGCCAATTTGAAGCTTTTAGAAAACAGCCGATGAGAACCGATGGAGGTTACATAAGAACCGAACAACCTAATTTCGAATCTGCTGAACTGACGTAAAAATGGCATATGAGATTATCGCCGTGCACGTAAAACGTTCCGGATTTTACAAGATTGCACTCTTCTAGGAAGTTATAACGTTATCGCAAAGAGGCATGGCATTGCCTTGCCGATGCATTTCAAAATGAAAGTATATCAAGATCAATTTTAATTTAAATCCCTAGCCTGAAGTCCGTACTTACTCGGATGCTAAAAAGGAAAGCTGAGCATATTGGGCGACGAACAAATCTTGTGAAGGAATGCGAACCCGTAACGGTCGTCTATTACTTCGGAATGGCCATCGTGCTGAAAGTGAGCGAAGCAGCATGAGCGTGAAGCGGAAGCGTGTGCAAGCCTTCCTTCTCAATTCCAGGATTGCATTAAAACATTCAAAATTGACATTTTGCCGGGTTTGCGATGTTCGAAGTTCCATGCTATGGGAATCGTGAAAGATATCGTGAACTAAGGAATTTCGACGCATATTCTTGACGTTTTACCCTCTCCTTTTATTCGTTCATCCCTCCTTTATATTTCTTTTTTGTAAGAATTAAGAAAATAAGCCCTCCCAGTGAATTAAGTGTCATTATAAAACATTCGAAAGTAAACATGGCGGTCGCTTTTTGATGCTATCAACGAGCAAGAATTCCATACATTTCGGTGGAAAGGCTTATCGAGAACTTTACCAAGGTTGAGGCACTGATTTCGTTTGTTTTGTGGATGCCGTATAGAAGTCTCAAAAATAGAAGCGCATCATCAGTCCACCGCCCAGTAGCTGGCGGAAGCTGTCCGCATTTGAAGTGGAGAACCTTAACAGAATGATGCGAGAGACGATAACTTTGACTTATGCACAATGAAGTCAACTTCTTTATAGGACAGAACACTTTCGTTGAAATGCTGTATGCTTTATACGCAGACGGATGAATATCGAAAAGAGTTGTTAGTGGTTGAAAGGACGGTCCGATGATCTCTTTTTCGAAAAAAGTTGGCTAAAGCGGCGGATCTCGCACGCGTTCAACTGAATTTTAAATAGCCACTGTGTTTAAGGCACCTGCAACCCATGACGGGTAATGAATTCGCGTCTTGATGCGAAAAGTCGCCGCAAGAACGTATATCGTTTAGTTTTTCGGGTTCCCAACAACGACGTCTAAGGTCTCCTGTGCATGGTTGTGAGGACGATCCAGCCATCCTTTCTGGTACGAGCACAATGCGCGACGTGCACAAATTATTATTCTTCAATATCTTCCCTACACCTATGCGAATCAGAAGACAGGAAGCAGTTTAAGGGGGTAGTAAACGAGAGGAGAAAAAAGGCAGAATTCATTTAACGCCATTCTATTTGAGGCATTTTTGAATCCTTAATGTTAGCTTACGCTCTGCAGTTGCAACTTGTTTTCCGATCCAATTTTTATCCCAGACTTAATGAGATTATGGCGAATCACAGTGATGTCGTTTCTTGCATGTGTGGAAGTGCTCCGCTTTTCAGTTGGGGTTTACTGAGGAGCACGCTCGTCGGGTGCCTATTGAAGGAGTATTCAGTTTCCGATGAGAAAACTGAAAAAATTTCCTAGGAAAACTCTGAATTGATCTAAAGATGCATATGTTTAAAGATGGCACGAAGTCCAGTTTGCGTATTGCCTATTGATTTTTGCGCGGAATATGCAGCGTTGAGCCATCGCCATGAACGTAGCACTGCTTTGCTCCACACCTGCAATTATCGCATGTGGAAATATGAAATGACAAGTAGGATGTTATGATGGTTCTAAGTGGGTCGTTCCTTCGAGGGCTGTGGAGGTGAGCTATGGAGTTGCTAGATGTAAAAACGAACCGCTCAAGGAAAATCAGAATGTACCTATTATTATGCCATTGAGCACAGACCAAGAAGAAGTTCCTAGAAAAGAAGCAAATCTGAGAACGTATTTTGGACATTTGCTCTTGTGTTTTCCCAAGTGCTGGCCGTGCACATGCAATAATTTTTATGCCTCGTAATTCCTTTGTGAGAAGAGTGGCCCGTTAAGTATGCTGCATTAATTAAACACGTTTGCAGGCTGCATGGAAGAGGGTGGAATGGCCTTCTGCATCAGTGATATCGACCGTGCTTTCTTTATCAGTGAGTATTATGATAGTATCCAAGAGGTAAATTTTACGAGGAGCACTATCATTTCAGAGAGCAGTGACGCCTCTAAGCAGTTGCAACTTTGCCTTCTCGCCGGCTTTGCGTGAGTTGCGAAATATTTATTTGGTCAAAGCTTTAATTATCCCAGTGGTGGTAAGAAATTCTGATGCTATCCAAGGTTATTTTATTGTCTACGCAAAGCGTTTGATGTTAAGCGTTTGTTTATGCATTAATTATGCCTCAGGTGACGTCTAACTTTTTTCTTCTTATTGCCGCTAACTTTTGGGCCGTTCAATGTCGTGAATTCTGATTGAGAGCAGTTTACCTCTTATAAAGATATATTGATAGCTATGAAATTTGGAGAGCCTAGGAATTCGCGTCATTTAATGTTTTTTTTCCTAGTGATGACTGAACAGACTTTTCATTTGCTGATGGATATTAAACATGAGATCTCTTCGAGCTGAAAGATTGACCCTAACCACTGGGGTCGTCCGAGCTCATATATTGTTCGCCTACAACAGCAATACGCTCTCTTGGACTGGCAGCCCTACTGGCGAATAGCGTTACCGTTGTGGTTTTTTAGCACAGCAGACCTATATTTCTTATGCCTACTGCAACCATATGTAGACATATGCCCGCTCCATTTATTGAGGCAGTGTTGGACGGGAAGTTTCCCCAGAAAAGAAAATCCCATAGTCAGTCGAAACAGAGAAGAACGGTAGCGCTATGGGAAAAGTGTTTCTTGTATGATTCCGGCCGACCTTAGTTCCATCATCAGCCTTTAAACTGTCATGAGAAAAGGGCATTTCTTCGTTTCTCACAAAATAATCGAAGGTCCTGCACTTTCGAAAATTAACACAAATTCGTTGCATTTTGGAAGACTAAAAACTGTCATATAATTTCGGAATTGCTTCATAACCTTAAAGAAATTGATAACAGTCGTATTTTTATCTTCGGTGTATGCACTATGATACGGACGCGAGCGCAGTGAATGAGTTGCGACGCATTTCTTAGCTTGATCGTAAGAAACCAATCGGACTCTCTTACAGTATCTCAAAGATGCTAATTTCACCTTTGCAGAGGGTGACTTATGCATTCATAGCCCTTTGATGTAGTCTGAGCTGTGCCTTGCTCCCTTCTGTTTCCAAAAACCAAGTCCATACTTCCGTGGTTCACTTACAGAATGGTTGTACTGATACTTCGTTCTGCACGCATACGTATGCGCCTCCGCCACCGAATTCCCAAGAGATGGAGCTCGGAAATATTAAAAATGAGAGTGACTGTTGAGAGGTCGAGACTAGGCTGGATGTAATAAAAAGCCGTTTTTCCTCTTTACTCGTTTCAGAATGCCTGAATGTTAGCATTTTTGAAAGTACTCGACTATGTGCTGCACAATCTAATAACTGAAAGAAATTTATGAAGGTATTGGGTACGAAGAGGTTCGCGCTAGAATTTCAGCAGCTTTTAAGATGCGAAATGGCAATGAGTTCGGTAGAGGTCGCTTACCAACACAGCAAATCTAAATAGTGCTCGCATGCTTTATAACACAACAAAAAATTGTTGCTTATTGGGAATCCTCTATTTGATGTCTTGTGGACGGTACCCAGGGGTAAGTAAGGGTGCAAATAAGGGGAGAGAGGTTTTGTCTAGTATATTAGATTTTCTTCATTTTTTGATGCGATTTGAACGCTTACCAAATTGCGTTATCGCTTTTCCTCTATCGTCATTGTGTCAAAGGGACAGAATTACTTGAGAATGTCTGTCTATCCATCGCAAAAGTAGCGGTCGAGAGGACGACATTTTATGAATGAAATGAGTTGAAGGGTGTGACGCAAAAGTGAAAGGAAAGATAGCTCTGCCATCAGAACACACGGAACATAGCTCGTTCAACCTTTATATCAGATGTTGCCGTCATGCGTGCCGACTTCATTAGTGAGGTTCTAAGGTATGACACTACCTCAGTCCAACCGCATTTAATTTTGCGATCGCTTGATTTTGGCGATTTTCATCCACAAAGTAATCAGTACAACTCGCAGCGTCGTTGTTTATGGTATTGTGGTGATCTTTCCAGCCCTACTTTAATTTTAATGTTGCATAAAATATCTTCAATCTCAAGCAGATTGGATATAGCATTAACGAAATAAATATTTGATAATAGGAGGTTTTCTATCCACTCTCGTGATGCCTGTGGTTTGAGGATCGTTTCAACCATGAAGAACTAGAACGGCAGTAGAAAATCCTATGGGAAGAATTGCAAGCTTTCGAATGCGGTGGACTGCACGTTTAGCGGGAATCCATTTATGCATGCGTGGATTCTTGAAGAACATATAGCTATTCATCCGAATACGTTCCCTAATTTTTTATGATGAGACTAGGGTCATATATTCGAAAGAGGAATACTGTTGTTGAGTTGGGAATGAATGAAGTGAGGTAAATGTCGCCGTGCCCCAGCATTTCCATACTGTGATAATTCCCCATTTCGGAGAACGAGAAATTTGTAATTTTTATGAAATATCCACAGCAAAATACGATATTGCATGGATGATGTTCTGGAGGAGGCTATGCAATAGACAGAAACCGTCCTTCAGGAAAGAGGCAAAGTCGCGTGGGAGGAGAGCAGGGCATAATTGCGAATGTGGAAATGCTGTGATTCGCGTATGCTCATGCACTCTGAGGAAGCAGTTGTAGAATTAGGAACCGTGTTCGAAGGAGATGGCGCAGAAATGGGAGAAAGCCGACATCTTGACGGTTGCAGTGAAGAGAAGCTGCGTTGGAGAGCTGCCGAAGAATCCACTGCGAAAAATCTGACAATCAGCAGTTTTGCTTGTGAGGGGAGAGGAACAATCAGTACCAAAATTTCAAGTACCTGTTTTTGCGCTTGAAAAAATTTTCACTTCGAAGTTTGATCTTCTAGTGGTTGATCACAGTGATCATGTCGTGATGATTCGATAGCACAACAGTTTGAGAGTTCAGACACACCGGGTTGTTGGTAAGTGATTTCGGCCAAGTCCTCAAAATATGCTTTATCCTGAGTGACATTTCTGAGGTGCCTTATCATATGCCTGTTTTTCTGCATCACTGTAATACCTTCTATATGACCACTCTGTGCAAACTGATAACTTTCGTGCAGGTTCTGAAGGTTATAGAGTTAACTCCGACCTCAAGGATGTAAACGAAAGTTTTGTTCATGCACTCCGGATGTTTGAGAAATTAAGAGCGCTTGGTGAGGGGGCAGTGAGGCGCTTTCGCCCGTCATAAAAGCGTGTGAATCCCATTTATGGTGGAGAAGTAGATACACAGCAGCGTTGATGAAAGTCAGTCCAACAGAATCAGAGAATGGTGAGTACTGCTACTTCCTTAGAAGTGTGTGATCGTCTTATGCGAGTAGCAGTCAGCAGTAATAGAAATAGAATGATTCGCATCGAATGTCGATCAATCGAGCATGAGGTTATGGTGGTCACTGATGAATTCACAGCGGAAACAAAACTCTTTTTTAGAGGATAAGATTTTTACCACCTTGTTTACCCATTCATAAAGAACTTCTTGATCATCTGATGTATGTGCTGTGTAACGTTCTCATCACAATTAAGGTTTACTCATCATTCTTTGGAGTACTTGGATTGTGAGAAATGAAGGCTTAGAAGTAGGCGGATATAACTGCGAAGCCGTTGACTATCTGCCTCTGGAGAAAGCAACAGAGTTGCTTGATCAATATTTGCAATGCAGTATGGTACAGACTGGTTTTTGAAAATTGAAGGCGTGCCGTGAGAGAAGTTGATAGCTTGAATCGGAAATTTGGAGAACAGAACACTGTTTTTAGCTATGTGGAAAACAGAGTTTGTCTAAATTTTTAACTGTTAACTTATTTTCTCGACATGCCGCTCAAAGCATTACTGAGTCTTCCATCCATACGTTTTATTGGAAACTCATAGACGCATATGTATGCTTCCCTCCTCAAAGCTTGCTGCTGCACTTCTCCAAATTATTAGATTTGCTGAAGCCGTTTTTGTAAGCAATATTGGTGCTCACTCTGTTCTGAAACGTTTTTTTTATTTCCGGCATTACCATGATCCGATTTTTGTTGTTGGTTAAAGCCATAGTGCACTCGCAATAAGGTGGTGGTAACCGACCGGAATTCCATTCGACCGCTAGTCGACTGTAACAATGGGCAAGAACTGGATTTTAGTTACTTTTAAAAGAATCAACCGGTGGACCTTTCTCGGTGTGTAAGTTTGACCGACGTTTGGAAGAAAAATCAGCCACATACCGCAGTCGCATTAAAAAGTATATTCAGTGTAATGATAGCGTTGAAATTTCTTAAATCACCACATTACGACTCAAGTACTTGTATTCTGGCGACAACGACGACAATGCGACGAAATCCAAAAGTCAACAATTAAAGGTCGCAATCGAATGAGGCATCACCTTCACTGGATTAGCAGGTTGAAAGAGGAATGCTGGAAGAAAATATGAGGAATTGCGGCCTGGAAAACACATCGTTTATTTCACTCGCAGTTTGCTTGCGACCAAAATTAACATTACCTTCTAGCAGATTTTTTGGTTTTTCCGAAGCCACAATGTTTGCACCAAGGCCGGAGAGATGGTCGTCAAGTTTCGGCCTGTCCGATATTCGTTCTTTGCATACAAGAAAAGTGCAGCTAAAAGTTTATCATTACGGAAGATCAATTGGTGAAAGTATGTAGAGGCCATCCGATCAAGTTATCGGTTTGTGCTGTTCCGCTCTTTGTTTAAGCTGTCTTATCCGAGAAGATCGGCTTCAAAGTAATGGCTCGTTTTGAGGGAATACCCAAGCACGTTCACCAGCGCAGCAGCTCTTTGACTGATTGCCTAGCCGAATAGACAGGTGGCATCCGCTCGACCCAGAAGTACCGATATGACGCAACTGCAAACATCATTATAATTTGTATCCTTTTGGTCCAGAAAGTGCTCTGCAGAAGACTATAGCAGATAAATATAATAACTTATTGCTTATTCTACTGGAGGTTTCTGATGGGACGAGGCTACGAAACAAGGGGTTAATGTGTTCATTCATGAGTCTAACGGTCCCCTTGAATGCATGCAGAATTCTCTGATGACGCGAAATGCCTAAAGTTGCAACGCATGTATGGTTTTCTGAATCTACAATTACCAGTATCGGCAAGTAGCGTGCGACTTCCTCACCTGTCTGCGTAAAATGCACTATAAGTAGCCAGCATATTTATGTCGTTCTTGTGCTCTCTTCTTCTTTGTTCTCCTCTGAATATAGATTCTTTACGCAAGCAGATCAATCTTATGATTAGTGTTTTTTGCTCTTTATGTACCATGGTTTTGGTAGAAATTTCTTGCACTGGTTCCTCTGTTCGGAGGCGGGTTCTTCATATAGATTGGTCGACGTTTTGAGCGGCGTGTGGACATAAACTTCTTTCCGTATGGTTCTATGCAGCAAAGCAGGACCACGTCCTTTTCTACAAGGCCACGTCCATAGTTTGTTTTTGCCGTTTCAGCAGTCTGACTGATTTCCGCTAAGGTAACATTTTTTCTAATAGGCCTAGAAATTGACGTTGCAACATCGTCTATCCTCCTCCAACCATGGCGCTGCATGAAGAACTCTTTATTCTCCCTAATCCCGATGTTTTGCGGAGAGTTTTACTGCCTATAGAACGATAATAGAAGGCGACTGTATTTCAGAAATGATTTCTTCGGTTACAGTCAAAAAAGAGAAATTTCTGATAGAGTGTGGGTTGACTAAAGCCAGTTGAACTTAATGTTTCCTGCCGAAATTGCTCGGTGGGTTACCGTCACTGCAAAATACTTTCCTGAAATCATTGCATTAACTGGTGAGTAGCAGAAATTCAGGACACAAATAATTCAAACCTCTTTCCACGTTTCATCCCACTGCTGATGCTGTGCGAGTTGCTGAGTAGGGCAGATTGCTCCTCACTCATGATCCTCCCCCACATCACAGTGGACTGTCACATGAAACTCAGTCGATTTATATGTTGAAGTCGGACTAGAATGTTATGTGTGCGTTTACGCTTTGGATGCTGTAATGAACCATTATATCGATCTTTGTAAGCACGGATTGTCGATTTATGACCGGTCGTGATGGAGGTGGCAAGCTTTGAAACTTGAATTCTTACAATGTGGTGGTCGGCGATGTTGCTGCACTTACTAGGATGGCGCCACTTGCACATCTTTATTGAGGTGCAGAAAAGTAGTCTTTCCGGACGTTTTTGAAGGGGAAGTAACGTTCGTTTCGGCCGAATAGCGAGCTTCTCGCTCGTTGAGCTGAACGTACTAATGCTAGAAGCGCCTTGATGTTATTTCTTTGAATAGAAAACAGCGTGAAATGAGGAAAGCAGCACTCCCAACATAGTGGTATTTAGTTGCGACGCCTTCAAGCTTTGCATTTTGTGTTCATCGTCATTGTTAACATCCGCATCTTTCAACATTTCAAATATGAATGTAGGCAGAAGGAAGATATGACGGAGGGAAGGGCGCAATTGTTGAGTCCGGAAGCTTTATTTAGCTCAAAATGTAATAGAGCGAAGGCAATCATTAAAAAATGAAACAAGCGGCGTGAACAGTAGTAGAACGAGCACACACATTTATAAAGAAACGTTCTTTAGCCGTTGGTGGTCTACTATCATTCCTTCTCTTAGATTCAGTTTTGCTTAATTTTGCAACTATTATCATACACAGGTTCGACGTGATAATGTTATGGCTGTTCTCTAGTTCGCTTCACTGCTGGGTAATGACGGCAGCTATGGTATCACAAGACGGAATATATAAATTACACCGTCGCCACTGGGTAATGTGAATTACCGAAGATTTTGCTGAAGAGAAAATCAAGACTTTCATCTTCGCCTTTGGTGATTGGCGTGAAACGAAGCCGCTGAAGGAACCGAACAGAATGCGCTCTATACCTGAAGACTATTTTCTGCTCACTTATTCCATTTTTCCCGCAGCATTTTTCACCACTTCCCATAGTGAGAACATTTGCTATGTTAAAAAACATTTCACCAAATGCAGATTTTTTCTTTTCCTCTTGCATCGTTTGCTTGGTTTAATCTGTGTTATTTAAGAAGCCTTTTTGCTTTCCTCAAACACCACGTTTTATTTTGCCATAACAAGTAAAGAAAAAAACGAGCAAGCGATGTCCTATACACCGCAGTGCCCGCAAGCATTTTCAACTGCTTCTGCCGTTGCTATGTAGGAAATTGACTGCTCGAAGAATACGTTTTTTGGAGCAAAATGTGGGGCGATTATGTCTTTTTTTGCACTTTTTGCAAAGATCTAATCATCAAATCTGTTCTGTCGACAACCGGATTCAGTAGCGACAGGCTCTTCTGTGGTTCTCTAACGGCCTGCATCGGAAGCCCATCCGCCCTCTCCACATATGAATTTTATATACATATATATTTTATATATTTTTATATACATAAAATTTTATATATATATATATATATTATATATATATATATATATATATATATATATATATATATATATATATATATATATATATAAAAATAATCTATCACATTTCTACGACAAGGTGAGAATGAAAAATGTCAATGGCTTGAAGCGCCGGCGCGATTCTGCAGTCGAACGTTGTGCTATCACCCGCGCATTGCAACATCCATTCGTAGGCCCTCTCGACCGGGAGAGCAATCTAGCAGCAGAAATGAATACGTGGCACGCCGACCTGTTCTACACGCTCCCGATTTTGCCTCAGGCTGGCCCCACGAAACGCGCTCTGTAGTGTTTGGTCGCCCGTATGCTCTTGATCTTATCTGACTTAAACTGCTGGACGTACTGTTCCCGTTGATCTTTGAAGACTTCACGAGAATAGTCGCTACTGATTGTGTTTTTCACCGCAGGGAATCGATTTTTTTTCCATAATAAGCTAAGTGCACTCTTCACCCATCACAAAATCACAGTATGAAATGTGCTGTCCTTTGAACAAAGCCCTATCTCAAATGAATGGTAAAGGTTTATCATAAAATGAGCATATATGAGTATTCTTTTTTCATGAGTGACATTTACGGGATAGTGAATGCACTGGAGAGGACGAGCGTCGACGTGATGTCAGTGGGGAGTTATTTCGGAAGCGACAATTTATTGAGTCGACGCAATTACATATCATAATTTTTTGCGTCTTTTAATGTCTCCGATGAAAAACATCGCTTTCGTTTAATCGAAACAAAGTTTGAAAATCGACGAGGAAATGACAGTTGGAATACTCTTGCTGTTCACATAATTTGGAACATTGCGCAAACATGGCATGTTACAGTAGAGATTTTTGACCGCTTTGCAACGAAAGGGTGTAGCAATATGGTCTCTTTCCCCTTTCTTCCTTTCTCCCTCCCCCTCCCAGCCTGCATGCTCGATCGATAAAACTATCAAGCCGAACAGTCTCCTCACCCTTCTTGTTGGAACGGGACATACGCCCATACCAATGAAGTAATAGCGCAACAATGAGACGTTTCCGGGAAAGGATAATTTGCTGTAGTTACGTCAATGCAAGCATTGCCCTTCTTTCTGAATGCATATCAATTCACCGGAATTGATTCACGCGAGAGCGGATTCAAAAACGTTTGGGGAACCTGCACTCTCTTCACCTTGCAACGCCCCGTTCTCTTTGCTCTTCATATTGCCAGAAGATTTGGTTTACTTTACGTATTTTATCTTTCTGGGATTTCCTAGCATTAAATTCCATCTCCATAGGCCTCTATGAGGATCGAAAATTTGGAAAAGCGGCACCGAGAAAAAAACCAAATGTGTACATTTTCTCGGTTCTTTTTAGGAACAGATTTCATAAATAACGGGAACGAGACAACATCAAGAGGATGGACCTAAAGGTGAATTGAGCGGCGTCGTCCTTGATATTCATTTTTAGTGATTGTTATTATTGTCTGTGTAGTGGCAGTTCCACTTACCTCCAGTTAACTCCTATATTACATATATTTCATCCCTACATTATTAATGCAGGAAATTGCTCTGAGCGGTGTGAAGGGTGTAATGATTATTCAGGTGTTTTCCAGGCTAGCGATGGTGTCTTGGCTTGATGCAGTCATCGAGCATTATGGTCTTTCATTTCCACCTGTTTTCTATCTTCTGAGTAAGAATGCCTTCATCCAAAACGTGCTATCTAGCGGTTAATTTGCCCTGTATCAGCAGCGTACCGGAAGTGGTGGTAGGACATTTTACACTTTCCGGACTCACAATTTCAAATCAGAACAGGTTTTTCTCGACCTTGTCGCGCTTTCTCAACCAGTATCGCTATTGACTGAATTCGAGCTGCTGCAGGAAATCCTTTACTTTCTCGTCATGTTCACAGAAGCTTAGACAAAAAGACCGTTTGCAAGTTCGACTGAAGGTACAATTTAATTTCAGCAGCAGTACTCGTAAAACAGACAACGAATGATTGTTGATTTTATGAATGGCTACCGCAAAAAGACGCCACTTGCAAAATGCACTTCGTAGGGAAACAAGATAAAACGATGCTCTAAGGACTGGTTGCTGGAGGATATCATCGGCAGGTAGTTTCCACCTTATAACCGGTGTATTTCATCGATTGTCCAGCACCGTCTTATCCTTTGCTGTGTCAATCGTCGTATAAGTATGAGTGGTCGCCTTCACCTGTAATACGACTCATTATCTGAAATCTGCTATCGATATGTCGCCTTTGAGTGCCTCCGTGAATACTGCAGTACTCCTTGTCTGCAAGACCATAGCTGACGTTTCAAGGTGTTTTTATAGAATCATATCTGCGTTGGTGAGCTGTGTTTATGTGCATTTATGTACTCATGTCTGTTTACTGGTGCACTCAGGTGAGGTGCATCTTCTCGTATTGGATACCCGATTGAGCCAGCCTGAATGTCGTCGTTTTCACTAATACTCTTTTCAGAAAAAAACCCACAGCTTCAACTCCATCGTGCAGTCGAATGAGCGATAACTTTACGTGAAAATGGACTAACTTCTACGTGCTTTATATTCGTTCACAAACCTTGGGCTTATAAATGAGAAATATGGCATAGAGTTTGCATGGAACAGTGGTATTTTCAGAATTCAGACTTTCACAAAATTTTTATCAGCATATAATTCGACGGGAAGGTCAGAAGAGGTCCTACCGTCCCTCGGCAAGGCGCTCATTGTTGAGGTAAGGGGCTGTACATGGATTCTGTGAACAAACTGAACATCGTTTTTTGTAAAGTGCACATCGGAAATGACCAACGGTGAGATCCTGATCTGTGCTTTTTTAACGAATTAACGAAACCCAGGAGCAATTTCTTCTATCCATGCTGTCCCACTTGTTATTAAAAGCCATTTTCCACGAAAATATTTCACGTTTCATCGGCAGGAGCTGGTACACAAGGGGAAACGATCTTTCGCTTTTTGACATGTCTGGTTCGTCAATGGAGGTCTCATCACCTTTTTTTAAACAATGACCCAGCCGGTTCCTTCCGCGTCCAGTTATCAGTATCCTTTGGGATCCCACTTCCTGAAGTAGCTTCGGTCTTGTCATTTGCATTTCCCCGGATTTATTTCTACTTCCAAGCGCACCATTTTTCAAATGGCACATTGTTGCTAATTACCTGTGAAACCTCTGGTTCGCACTACGTCTCATCAGGTTGCTAAAACACTCGTTCAGGCATAAATTGCGCAGGTGCGCAAAGCTCGAGCTACAGATGCTACTTCTAGAGGGTTCATGAGCAAAATTTTAAATTTAATGAGATACGCGTTAAAAGATGGAATTAAAGTTGGTAAATGTAGCCTTCATTGAAGAGCGTAAATGCTGAGTTTAACAGAAGAATAACTGAGGAATGTGTTCTTATTTTGAATTTTTCCCCGAGGGAATTCAAGGGTTACACCTTCCACACATTCTTCCAGCTTCCGGCGTTTTTTCACGCTGATCACTAGCAGTCTGTGCTCATGCCAAAGTAACTATGGACAACAGAATTAAGATGCATTTTTATTATGAACGGGATCGAAAATAATCTGCGTGAAACCGCTTGTCGAATATCTCCCTTAATACCTCTATGCGAGTTCCCCAATGTCTGTTTGTGTTCTGCTTTGGTATATTGAGGCAGAGTGTTGGAGGATAGGAGTCTCAGTCCGCATTTCACGCGGCAATCTTGTTATCGATGGTATCCGCGTTCATAAGAGCCTAAGTCACCGATTTGGCTTATGAGGTGCTCGGGAGCTTACGATACCTATATCTGCTTGCAATATTTGTTTAAGTAAAAGTTCGAGTTCTAGGTGAACGAAGCAACTGACCAACTTGTACTTTTCTGCAACCAGTAACAACTGAAAATATCATTTGACTATTAGACGTGCTCTACGCAAATACCGGCTTAGCTGCCATAAAATATCCCTACCCACTGACCTTGTTTTCTCCCACTCTTTCTCTAAAACTGATTTCCCTTACCCAATTTTTGAAGCAGTACTTAAAAGCTGAGCAGTCCTGATCTCTCCATTCAACACTCAAAACTAACGTCAAAACCGAAGAGAAGGATGACACAAGCTCGCAACATCCATCTATTATGTCTATCCAGCCATGCTTATCAAGCCTTTCAGCTAACCTAGGGGTAGGCAACTGCTCTAGGGAGGAATCAAAGATCACAAAGCGCACCGCAAAGGGTCGTTGACCATGCTTCAGCCGGATTGCGACAACATGCGCGCGACACCCGGAAAGCAACAGAAATATCCGGAATACGGGCGGGAAAGACCGCATCGCTAGCCAACCAAAGTAACGAATGAGGGTCTCACGACGGCACAAACTTCACAAACGCGCAAGCCAACTCATATGCAAAATTTAGACGCCAATTTACAGTCGAACCTTGAGTTAATCGCCCATCGGCTAGCGAACTTCACTACTTAGGTTGGAATGTCCAGTTCGAACCTCAATTAAATGCCATCGTCTGGCGGGTGTAGAAAAATCAATGGGTCAAAGCGATAACGGTGGAAAGACGAGACACATGGTGCTGGCACCCTTGAAACAACCAACCAGAAGGAATGAGATGCATGGAAAAGTAGCAAGTTATATATGTAATAAGCTTTCACACTGGATCTTCTAAGATCTTGAAATCAAAGCGAGGTGCAAACGGATAGAATCATTCATAGCACAATTTCTGGAGGCTTCCTGTATGGCGCTTTTTAGATTATGGGAAGTGACAGCTTCGTCCATCGGAAGGCGTTGAACGTCGACTTGTCACCATGGCAAAAATGGATGAAACTGGCACTACGGCGTCGGCTTCACTGAAATTGCCAGCCTGTGATTCAACCATAGCCGCGGCCTGATGTCGGCAATACCATCCGTTTGCGAGGACAGTGGATATGGATAAAAAAGAACAGAAATGTTGAAAATCAGACCGCAGCATGCAAGCAAAAATGAGATTGTGAGGCCCTTCAACAAAGAGAAATATGATCACGAGCATTTGTCCGTGCCGGAAAGCATTGCACTTCCGCGTAATCATAAGTGTGCATTTGCTTACGCGAAAAACCACCAAATCCGCATTTAACCAGAAATAAATCATTAACGCACTTCATCTCAAAAAAAAAGTTTAGGTTAATGCTGAGACGGAGATTGAACAAAAAACATAAAATCTTTAAGAAACACGCGAAATGAATTGTTACAGAGAGATACGGAAGACGGGCCGCAGATTCTCCGTTCGTATGACAAGGACCACAGACTTCTCCCTTAATTTGCAGAGGGATGAATTCTCCCGCCGTGGAGAGACGGATTCTCCCTTATGCGGCCCAGTGCCACTGCTTCATTAGATTCCACCGCGATAGGGAGATTCATGGCCTTTTTGCATAGTCGAGGATCACGAGGTTATAATTTCCCCTGTTCTGTGAATTTCTCACCGAACGCAGCTGGGCGAGCTTTCACAAGTGCACCATGGGTACAGCAATTGGCAACTGACTCGTGCTGACGTCTCTGCAGTGCAGCACGATTTCTCCCCCGTGAAATATCACAGGCTGAGCAACATTTGCGTCTCAGCGTTTTTCTTGTTCAAACTCAAACGTTCTCTTTAATTACGCAAAAAAGTGACGCGAAAACGGCTGTTTTATGCACCTTCATGTATTTCGCACTGATTTGTGTCCACCAAGTACCCTGCAATTTGGCAAGTCATTGCCTCATATTGTATCACGCATTGATTCAACGGCAGAAAGTATCATCAAAGTGGAAAATAACAGTTCCATATTCTCCCAGTTATGGTCACATAGAAGTGGCGATGGCATGAGTCGACCAGTAAAAGTCTATCTCCCAGATCTTAGGGGTAATTGGTGGTACAACTCAAGCATTTAACTGGCTCACTCAAACAGCAGCCCGCACAAAGTTTTGATAGGTATTGAGCCTATTGACGTTCAAAATGTGCTTGAAATTGACTTGACGTTGCTTTGATTTATGATAAGACTATGGTAAGCGAATTCTATGATAAGACTTGTTGGCTTTATTTCGTCTCATATTTTGGAAAGTAGAGATGCTACATGGAACGGAACGCAGCAGCTGCACGCTTGCGAGTGAATCTGCTGGTTATAACTCCTTCTCTCAATCAGACCGTGCCGGAACCAGCTGTGTGAAGTGATTTCACGGCATTATGTTCTCATACATAATTCTCGGAACTTTCCCACATGCAGTAATCGTTGAAGAGATCCTCGCTGTCGCCCCTGAAAGCGCCCATAGTTTCCTAGGAAATGCTTCCTTGAAACAACTCTCCATCAGCTGTGCATGAAAACTTCCCAACGTGAGCCATTTAAGTGGCGAATAAGCAGATGATACTTTGTGAGGCGTGCAATGTTGTACGTGCTCTCCGCATTCGATTTTATTTTTCATTTCCGTAATTTCTTGCATTTTTCACATCGTAAGTACAAAATCTCTCTGTGCATATTCATATTCAAGAGCCCCGAGTTCACGCCCAGAGATCGTGAAAGACAAGTGAGTAGATTAGACTTGCAGGTGTTTTTCGTTGGGCACTATTGCCGCACCATCATCCTTTCGTTCCGCTATGACACCTCGCTTCACATTTTCACGAATGAATAATAACAGCATTTTTGATGCAAAAATAAATTCTTTTCATGGTGACTGTCTTTGCCTGTTTATGAGTGTGTTATGTGCACTTCGATGCTTGCATATATATAGGTTAAATGTTGCTCTTAGTGCGCTTATTATGAGGAATGAAAGCGCAAAAAAACGTCAGCTGTTTGCGACTTCCAAGAAGAACTTATTCCCCTACACTATTATATACTGTCCGGGAAGCAATTTCAAACCATTCGATTGCTCGAAGACCTCGGAGGTGACTCTTTCTAGTGTGTGTTTTGTGCGCAAACCTAGTTATTTTAATTTGTCGCATTCTGTTTACGGTCAGAAGTTTTCTGTGCGACGACGGAGTGATGTTGTCGTAACTTTCGATGGGATTCCTGCAGGCCCGATTGCGTCCCTACAGCTTCATTGCGCATCCCAGCTGGCTGCAATTCTGTTGCATTTGCGGTGGTCGTATGTACTTCTTCTCTGTACAATTTTTTTTTATGTTTTCAGATTAGGTGACTGGCTGCCACGACTCCTACGAACCATCAGCCGCGCGGTATAGAAGGCTCTCCTCCCCTCTCCGAGTTGTCCATTTCTGCGAAGATATAAATGAATTCGCGCTCCTAAAGTGACCGAATATTCCCAGTTCCCAGATGAAGTGCGTGGCAGGAGGCTCCCCTATTCCTCTTTCTCAAATCAGCATTTGCGTAATTATTCGCATAATGTTTTCCTACGTGCTAGTGAGGAGTTATCAACTACCGCTGTACTGTTCAAGGCAACGAGGCACTTTATTTTATTTGCAGCGCTATTTCACATTCCTGCCTCGTAATGCTGGCTCGCGAAGAACGTATCAAAAATCAGAGAGTACTAGGGAAGATGCAGAAAATGCGCCAGTAAATTTCTTCAGCGTCCATAGGAACTATATTGGGAATGAAAGCGACTTCGCCTCCTAGGCTTTTCTCATGATGAAGTAGACGTATCTGTGGTCCTGTTTTGTTCTGACGGCCTCCAAATGTATCGTCGGAGCCAGAGGTTTAACAAGTAGCTTTATGAGGTCACTCCGCACTAAGCATGAACAGGTGTTGCCAACCATCACTCTGCACATTCTACAAACGATGAGCTCACCTTATGTTTTGTCAGTTTGCGAGCAGGATTGATCGGATTTCATGTGTTATGGTTATTTCGGAGTGTTCTTCAGTGTATTACAGTTTTTACCAACTAATATAACAACTGCAGAAGGGGTACTGTCTTTCCGACATTGCATTACGTAAACTGCAAGTCCCGTTCATTAACTGCATAATGCGATTACAGTATAATAATTTCCATCCAGGTGTCAATGATTATTTACCCACTCATGCTGCTACGCTTTGGCAAAACAGTGGATGGGACAAAATGGGACAGGGTACAGAAAGAATTTTGCTGGGCACCAGTAATACATAAGATGATGCGCATATAAGCCGCAACGCATCATCGCACGTGGTCTTGAACACCTTTATTTGTCATTGGGTGTACCGCACGGAATGCAGCTGCACCTTCTTAAGAATCGCATTGGTTCCGACGACTTGCGAAAGCATCGAAAATGACTCTAGGTAGATTTGACAGGTCAGTCAAGGCGTATCAAAAGCCCGCCAGATGAAACGCGGGCTTGAGCACTTAGTAGAAGGAGGCCTGTGCCATGAGTTTGACAAAACAAAGACATATTTCGAAGGAGTGGTCACAGCTGTTGCAGCACGCACTTCACTGGATACTGCTCTTTCTTAACAGTGGCGTTAGCTGAGTCAGTCAGGATATAGGTCCGCTTTCCGACTGTCCAAACCCATCTTGATCGTCCTAAGATGACGAGGACTCGGAGATGTTTGATCTATCGGCAACTTGGCTTCTTTTTCACTAGAAGTCTAGCAGCTTTATTTTCTACTGCCTCGTACTATTTTCTTAAAAACTTTTGGCCTCAGTCCTTCTTCAATGAGGACCAGGCATGTTTCATGAGAGAACCGTTAGCGTGTCATTCATTATTGGCTTTATTCAGCTACAGACTTGTTCTGCTGGTTACTCAGTAGTTTAAAGCTTTCTTGAACAGAAAGGTCCTCCGTTATGTCAGCGCTGGAACGATGCCAGAATAGGCGTCAGCTCCGTTGTCCATCTAATAGTGTCAGTGTATTCCTATTCGACGCTCATGCACGCCTATCACTTTGTGAGCTTCTGATGCGCATAAAGCGGCTAGAACAATCTAGTTTAGGCACTACGGGGATGTACTGACAGACGAGGCAGCACAGCAAGACGCCCCGGCCTCGTATCTGTGCAGCCGGCGATGTTATCACTATGCAGTGCGTTCATGAGGTCGAATAATGTGTTTGTTGAGCTGCATTTCCGCGCCTCCGATGCTCACGAAGATTTTATTGCAGGATTGCACAGAAAACTTCATTTATTTCGAAAATAAAGTGATGCTGCACAGAAGTGAAAAATTGGGCGATCACGCTAGCCACTTATTGTTGAAATTATGACCTGTCGCGTATTTAGGTGGATCTCTGTACCGAAATGCCGAGATGATGCGAATGTTAGCTATGTCGAGCAACCGGGCGACGACGTGCACTAATGGCATTTGTCGGATTGCCGCTCAGTCGTCTCATGTATGTGCCCTGATGAATGCTCGGTGGAGAACGGACAGTGACCGCATCCCGAACGCTACTTAATGCAGTACCAGCAGTGCTAGTATTGGCATCAGCGCTAACACTAGAGGTATTAGTACTGGTATTAGCGGTTGATGTTGTTGTCCTCCTTGCACCGGATGATGTCGTTGCTGTTACTCCAGGGTCCGACACTTCGGAATCGATAGTTGCTCTGCAGTGTTGTCCTATTTATCTCGCAGTCTTTGAGAAGGAGATTTGCATTCGAGGATTTCTGACTGCTTCTTTCTTTGTCTTCAGATATCATTGTGAAAGGCATCGCAAAGTAATTCAAGATCACCGCAGTATACATAAGCTCATAAATTTGGCAATGGTGGCGACTTTTGATGGGCACAAAGCATGCACATTTGGATGGCAGTAACACTCTTTGCAAGACAGATATTTATTGCAACATTTCGAGACAAATTCTGAAATGCAGTGAGCCCCGCACTTTCTACAAATTCTTAACAGAGAAATCTAGGAACATGAGCTGGGGTTCGGATTCCAAAAGGCACTTTTCAAGAAAACAAACAGTCATCAGTCCCTGGGATTGAATCCACTACTCTGGTATAAACCTGATGTTATCTGTTGAAAGTGTTCCGTGGAAATATTTACCCAGTATCTGACGAAGATGAATCGGACACTTCATCTCGGTGCTGTCGTTGCTCAGTGCGGTTTGTCATCTGAGGTGCTGTAGGTAATGTGTTTGGTGTGGCAATTGGGGCGATACTTTTGTTCGATGCTGAACGTCTCGCTACAGAGGAGGACATCTCGTTTTTGATACACGTAGCTGGTGCCGTCACAGGAATATTTGGGTGGATGTTCCAATAGAAGAACAACTGCGTTCTTGTTTTTCGAGAGATTCGAGTGTAAACCTGATTCCCTACTGCGATCGTTTTTCGGAATTTCTGGCAAGCAGACAGATCTTATGAAGTGGTAAATCATTTCTTTTGACCCTCTGAGCCATCAGAATATCGAACAAAGGTGAAACTCCCGATGAATTCCTCTCATTGCGTGGTGGTACCGCAAAATTTCTGTGACGCATTGACTTGCATTCGTAGCAGGAATCACTCTTTTTCAAAAACTGGCCACCAGTTTGAACGGTATCCTAACTGCATTAGGATGGGTCATATATCAGATTTTTGCAAAGGAATTATCAGCCGACCTCGCGTTCACGACACCAGTACACTTGGTACAAATTACATGAAGGCTGATTATGTGATAATAGTTCAGTGCAGGCTAGTGCAGACTCCTTCTGTCGATCAGTACTCGAATATAGGGATACCGACGAGGCATTGCGAAGCATTTAAAAGTGGCATTCTTCTGTTGTCATCAGGGATATATTTCACCACAGAATGGATATGCAACAGTCCACCGGATTTTGCTCAATTTCGGCAGAATGATTACATCAGAACGTCTGCGCACTCACTGCAATGCAGCTGTCGTGTTTTCAAGCTAAAAGCGTTCTGAAATGAAAACTACTGGTTTTTTCATGATTACAGTTGAATACTTTATATTTATTTCCTATTTCCTATTTCTTTTATATTTACAACTGAATATTCCCGCACTTATTTAACGCACTTTTGCAGTCTGTATGAACGCAGGCTTTATAATGCAATTCAAACGCTCACCGCCTGAGGCTCTTTCATTTGCATCGGGTAAAGTCGTCAGATTTGTCGAAAAATTTACACCCCGTTCTACATCCATCATCCGTTCGAAAAATTCTGCAGTTTTATTCTTTTCAGTATTCCATAAGTTCACCTTGTTTACAGGAGGTGAGGACGTTAGGAGTGCTTACTCTGTTTTAGTGGACTATAATTACGAAAGCATTCAATAATGAAAGTAAATCAGATCACTAGAAGATTGCGGCCACCACTTTGCATTGTTGTTGTGTTTACAGAGAGATTCTGTGAACAGCAACTGATGCAATCGAGAAGCAGCAGGCCCTTCGCTGTGCTTGATGAACTCTCAGCATGGTGCAGTCACGGATGGTGTAAGTGGCATCAAATCGCGTCAAAGTGCGAATGCTAATTATGGGTGCATGTGTCGTACCTATAATTGTACCAGCAGGCGAGCTTATTTTATGGAACTATTGGAGACAACAATCAAAACATACCTGCAAGAATGGCAACCATCATATCGCCTGGCGCTCCAATCAATGCCGGGATTTGGTTCATAGTTAAGAACTGTGATGGGCGGGTGTTTGCATCCCTCTTTCCTGCGAGTCCTCTCTTCCTGTTTTGATGAATTCACTGAGAAAACAAAACCAATCGGGAATCTGAAATTTCGATATTGCAGCTATCGTCTCTCGCAAAGTTACCCTATCTTGAGGATGTGGTTTTGAGTGGTTGGTTGTATGTTGATGGTGAAAGTATTAGACAAGTGGATACCACGAATATGTTGCATCAATCTCCATTATCTACGAGGTCGTTCATCGATGAAATTGCTGAACAACAGACACAGATGTACATTTGCACCTGAAATGATATTCGCCGTAATGTATTTCCACGAAACTTTTTTGCCAGTCATCTCGTATTTGGTATGATGACGTTATATAACATATACTGTTCCCCGGAGGTTTTTCGGTGCATGTGAAAGGCTCGTGGAAGCGATATGAACAAGTGATGCGAATGTCGAAATTGCATCGGCTGAACATTTAGAAATGCGAAAGTGAAAACATTAAACTACTTGTTCGTTGTCTCCGAATGGAAAAGCCAACTCCCTTCAAACAGAATTAAAGGCGAAACATCAACAAAGTTCGCCAAATGTTTCGCATCAACAAAGTTCAACAAAGTTTTGGATAGTGCTTATACGTTGGGGAGCAAACCATATGCGATAAAATGTCACAATATCCCATCATTTAGTCCTTTTCCAGCAGTGTTTCGCCTATTCGACAAAATTTTATCTGCAGGATCAGTACTTCTTATAATGCTGCCTTGTTTTCCAATACTTCAGTGTGAAAATGCATGAGATTCACCTGCAGTGTGCAAAATTTAGCACAACTTTCGAATGCGCAGGCGCTATGGAATGAATAGTACCTTTTTTCATTTCTTGCTTAAGAGAGTTAGAACACGAATGATGTGAAGGAAGAATGGTTACATGCGGAAAGGTAAACATTCCGAACGAAAGTCTGTATGATTCACTATCTATTTAGTTCAGGTATAATTTTTGTGATGCGAAGTTTAGTTGTAAAATTATGCTGTCAGTTCATCATTGTGATTATAAAGAGCTTTTTAAAACACCGAACCACGTTCCAGGTAGTCATTTACAGCGTTGATGCATAAAATTCCACCATCTCGTACACTGAGGGCAATCCCGTACTAAACTGCAAACTAAAATGAACGCATTTTTTTCTCCTAAACGTCATAAAAAGTTTTTACCTCAAAATGAAGACCTCGAAATTCCTTTGGTGCGAAATGTTTCATAAGCACGCCACTGGCATCGTGAAGGCAAAGCTTGTTCAAAGTTTCCGGCACAAGCTTTCTCAGTAAAAAACGACATTCAACAATTTCTGGTTGATAGACGAATACTGACAAATGACGAATCGGCAGCAAATGCACTACATTAAATTCGCGGATTGCAGGTTCTGCACTGAGCGAATACAACGAAGGAGGCAACGATAACGTTGAAATCACTTTAAATCGACCTAAAATTAAAATATTTTGTAGTATGCAAATTCCATTATCTCATACTGAATGGGTTTTCTTGTGCTCAAAATGGCGAACAGAGGAAAATCAGTATGGAAGGTTCCTCATCCGTACTTTACTGCAAGTAGAATAATTGGCTATAGATTATGCGAGAATATCGAGACTTGCAAAATAAATCTGAAAACATCAAGAGCATACTGGCAGAACAAACGGCTACCCAGCCTGTATACTGAAGCTAAACTGAAGCAGAATTGGGACGATGATACAAGGGGCTGGTGTGCTCATTTATTGATTTGTTCGTAGCTACTGGATTGTTCGTAAGGCCAAGAGGACCCCCGCGTAGTCGTCCTCGTGAACGAGACCCTACTTATTTGTCCCTTTCATCGCATAAGTGCTATAAACAGTTTGCACTTGTCGCCTCGCAGTTTACACAGCCGCACCTTAACAGCATGTGCGGATCGTGAAGAAAATATGGACGAGTAGACGTGAAAAGCGGATCTGACCTTTACATTATTTTTCATGGATACGAAACATGAACCTACCGATGGCTGTGTTCGCCTGCTCAAGCTTTCATTCCTTATCAGAACGTCAATATGCATCTTTCTTTCTCTACATAATTCCTTCCAATCTTCCAGGAACGATTTAACTCACTTAAAGATTCAAAATACGAGGCCGCATCCGGCGTATGCACGAGCACTCCAATTAAACATAACTCATTAAGCGTGTCGGAATACTTCAACGCAATCGCTTCAAAAGCATCTGGTGTTACTGAAACGCCCTGCAAATAATGAAAAGTACAGTACTGCAGATTGCGGCTGATTAGGTGATGTTGCTCACTTCATTGTATTTGTTCAGGCATATGAAGTGTTGGAGTTTTGCAGTATTATCATTATTATTGTCCTTCAGAGTTTAAATGCTGGAATCGTTTAGAGGTAACAATCACGTCAAGGCCATCCTTTGAGGTGATTTCCAAAACGTTGCTATGACGTTTTTCACATTATCGGAACAAAGCAATCGACTACAATATGTAGGGAGATAAGAGAGTTTTATAAAATTAGGCCAAAAAGTGAGATATTTGTTGTAACCATTGGCATACTAGTCAGATTAAGTACCTGTTGGCACTAATAGCAACAGCTATGGATGTGCCTTCTCTCTCGCTTGGAACGAGTGAGTGAATAATGGATATGTCCCAAAGATACCTGAAGCTTAAGTTTGGTGATTGAAGGTGCCTGTATGGACTGCGCATGATGAATGTGGAATATGTTTGCACTCTTAAGTTCGCTGTCATAACGTTGCAGAATCTTCAGTGATGTCAGTTTCTTCAGCGATAATATGGCCATTATTGTATCATCCATTTTCAAACGTCTAAACATGCAGCATCAAGGAAAATGTAATCTTCATTAAACTTTCGTCGCTCCTTTGATAAGACAATCCGCGGTGACGAGCTAAATGAGTTGCGTCCGATTTACACTTCACATTTCTTGATCATAATTTCCTGCCCTCCGCTCATCAATTCGTCGTCATTCTTCTGTTCTTATGAAAGAAGGCTCTGTAATATGAGAAACACAACATGGATCTCCCGCATACAAGTTTTTGCAAATGCCAATTCAGCAAAAGACAAGTAAATAAAAGTAATGAGGATGAGATAATAGTTGACGAGCGTGTGACAGCTGCTCTTTTACTAGGATGAGTGACATTTCGAACACTAGAGTTGATTTTAGAATCTGAATTACAAAGCCAACAACTGCGACACAAATGCTTATCACTTAATAAAAGCGGTGCCAATTGTCCTTATTTCGCCTATCGCTCGCCTTTTCTGTCCATAAAGTATCATGAACGATATTTTATTCTGAAGCTGTAATTCAAACTTTGTGTTTAATAAACAATTATTGCCATTTACACAGTAGGCGAATTTCCGTTTAAAACGTTGCGTTGTCAACTATGACCGAAAATTTTAATTCCACTGCCAACCAACTATTTCAGAACAACTCGACGCTAACGTACTGCTGGAATAGAAAATTGCGCTAACCTGTTGAACAGATCACTTGGTAAGGTAAGATCTTCAACAACGACCAGCTTCGCAAAAACATGTATGGATATATTTTTGATCATTTGCACATTGCTAACCACTAGTTTTCGGATGTAAACGCATTGCCTCAAAGCAGAGCACAGCAAATCCTTAAAAGCAAGTTATAGGTGTGTGAATACGCAGGATATACGTTCTTGTTTATTCTGAAGCAAAACAGGATAACGCACTGCCATAGAGGAGTAGCTCACACTAAAAATACATTCATTTTTGTATTAGTTTTCTTAGCACAGTGAACCAAAACCTTCAAACTGGCAAATATCCATTTTTGAACAAAAAAGAACTCAACACTCCGACTGAAAAACGCTACATATTTTTGTCTTTCTGACTGGTCATTTATGTTTTCTTGAATAGCAAAATTTCAATGACGCCACCCATTGATCGTAAAACACCGTGACGTTTCTTTGGCAACTTTACTTTAGAATAAGTGCATGAAGTGCAGGAATTACGAGTTGCCTCCCTCATTCAAATTTGTTTTTTGAACAGGAAAAAATTCCAGGGCGTTTCACTTTATTTATTTCAATCGATCAGATGCTCCCTCCATCGTAAAAACAACCACAGCTGAACGTAAATGATGCCTAAATGCAATTAGTGTTACCTGTGTTGTGTGCGGTGACATGAGAGGTGTTCTTCCTGTGTATTCGTACAGAAATTTATTTGATGCGAATACTAAGCCATTTTTGTGGGCCGTTATATGCGAAATGTCACTCCACTGCAAAGTATTGCGCTCATTTTCATGCAAAAGCTGTGCCCTCGTTGAAGACGACTACGGGAGCGCGACTTTTGTTTCCTTATCTCAGTACGACCAGAGCGCCTTTCTGGTCTCAGCCACTCGGCTGCAAGCAAACCACCATTGTCTACCACGTAGCTAGATAGAGAATGCGCAATTCTGCCACTGGATTCCATCTGTACTATTTATAGAGTGCCAAAACAGCTCCCGTGAGAGATCTGAAAAAATTTTCGCCGTAATTTGGAAGCATGCTTTGCCAATATGTACTGTTTTCCGGGAGTTAGCCATATGAAACCTTTACCGATTTCTCTATTTTCTGTCATCCTCTGGAATGAATAAGGTTTTTCATTCAAAGACCAATGTCGCGAACCATCGCGAAACCGTGATTCACAGCGACGTTGCGAATGAACGAAGGCACCACTAGAGACGCGTACCACCGAAAGTCCCATTCATGACATTTCTGCCGATCTCGTTGGAGACGAGATCTCCAATCAAACGGCGTCACCGACAGTAACTCTCACGCCTCCAAAAGTGATGCACTTTCTCACATCTAGCAGAAAATGTGCCATTCAAATGAATGGACGGAACAGCTAACAATCACGGAGCACTCGAGGGATAAAAAGCTGGCAGTGGAGGAGAAAATTCTTCGCTTGCACTCAGGAGGCTTCGGCCGCCTCATCTTCGTTGCCGTCCTGCATTGTGTTCGCTTCGCTTAGACAACGACTACCGACCGCACTCGACAGTATTAATCGCGATGAAAGCGCTTTTGAAATTCGATAATCGACTGCTCACAGTGTTCGATCTGCTGTGTTTAGGAGCACCTCTTTTCGAACTTCGTTCTGATTTTCGCTCTAAATTTCAACTTTGTTTCGCTAATATTTTCTTTGTGGCATTCGAGATCGCTTGGAAATCGATATTTCACTGGCATAAGTTAATGCCTTCAAACAGATTTTCGCAGGAATGGATGACAATGATGTAAGATGTAAGACTATACAGACTATACAGATGTAAGAACCGCGAAAGACTGCGAGGTAAAAGCTTAAGCGGCATGAAGAACTATCACTTCCTATCACTTGCATGGCAATGTATAGTCTCTAAGTATAAAATTCCTTTCGCAGTTATGCTGAAAATGTAGGCTACTTCACGGCAAGAAAACCCTAACCCTCGGACGACCGGCCAATGCGACGACGAGTAATGAAATGAAGTGCGGAAACATGTACTGCGATCGAAAAGGTTAACCGCGTGCAGATAGCCAAAAAGTAGGCAAATGGCCACAACCCGCGCCCTTTCAAGCATTTTGCAGCTGCGTTTGATGAAATCGCGGCCAACAGAATTCGCCTACCTTTCTCTTACTTCCATGAGTACAAATTCATCTCCCATTTGCTCCACTAAAATTCAAAGTTCTCGCGTTGTCGTTATCGACTTAGTTCAAAATTTTTCAACTCAACCACTTCCTCTCTTTATCTCCCCTTATTCAACTTTTGGGTTCACCTCAAGGAAAAAAATTTGATTCATCCTACAGCATCTCTCATGCAAATCCTAACGCATCTGAAGATAGAACCGACGTAGAAATAAGTTTCCCCGCTCTTCAGTGTTCACTGCATGATGTTGCCATCACATGGATGAGTTATAACTTAGTATCAAGCAACCACAGGCCTACTCACTTTGCTCAACTTTAGAGCGGTATATGTCACATGCGCCAATTCCTGATCATGTTCGGAGGAGCTAATTAGCTAACGTCCTGTTTGGTAAACCGCTCTCACTCCACAACGTCCTCTCACACCACGCAAAATCCAGGTACCTGTCGTCTCCGCGTCCTAATATTTCGTCCGTGTTAACGTGCTCCCCTCGTCTTAATTATACTGCGTTTTGTTAGAAAGCAAAACTGGATCAATCACGAAATTATTGAACCCCGGTTGCCACTTTATTATGCAATGATTGTTACTAGAAACAAATATATTTCTTGAAATCTTTTGATTACTCCATTACTCAAACTCACTGAGCCAGATGTTTGTACGCCTGAAATAGCGACATGAGTTATTTTAACAGTCACTGAAAACATAACTATTGTCGCAATAAGTACATACAAATTTTAGTTAGCAACGTGGGAATTCAAGTAAGGATTTTAATCACATAAGTTTCAACCGCGTAGTCACTTGCCCACTCAAGTTTTAGGCTATAATTCTGTGTATGCATGGAAAATAAACGAAAAATTTTATCACACATTCATCTGAATAAAGAATCTAACCAAAATGCCGGATGAAATGTTTGATAACTTGCAAAACTGTATAACTACCGAAAACGCTCCACCTCAAACATGTCCATTAAGAGGTTTACTGTTAAAATAAAAAGGGGCAAATAACTGTGGGGGACCTATATGCCAATATATGATTAAGAGTAACAACGGCACGAGCAAAATCTTTTGAAGATGCTCCTCTACCCTCTGTTCAGCAATAAGTGGAAATTCAGTTCATTCGCCCAGTTTTCTATCCATTAAACATGCAAGCAAATATGAACACATACTCACTGAGCAAATAACCAAACGGCATTTAAGAATCGATTATTTCAGATAAATGAGGGAAAATAAGTCAATGAAAAACGGCCCTGCTTTCAGCACCCTCTAGGTGGATCTCCTCATGTTGTCAAAACCGTTTCCTTCCGAAATACACGGATATACTTATATAGAATTCTTTAATTCAAAGACTGATCATATCAAATATCAGTTACGATGAGCTGCTTGTTAAAATATTAATGTTGTCCACCGTAACAGTAATAGATGACACTGATATAATGCAAGGCAAATAAAAATGAATCACGTTCAAAGAAAGGAGCTATCCTCGCCTTTGCAAAGTTCCCATGAATAGCCTGTTATAATACCTGCTGAATGAAGGAGAAGGAAGGAGATTAAGCTACGTCGACTATTATTTCACGTCGACCACAGCCAGGTAGAAAGATATCAAATGCAATCTCACAACAAGTAAATGAGCAGAAACTTAACATATTTTCTGATGGGCAAAACGACAAGAAAACCACCTTCAAAATCTGACCAAAAATTACCACTGGTTATAACTCCAGTGCAAATCTTTCAGCTATGAAGACAAAATACTTAATGGATGCAGTTCTCACTTCATTTAGACTCTTGATTCAAATGCTGCTACCCGTCACACACCCATCCACCTTCGACGACTTCCTTTTGCGTTACTAAATGACAAGAAAAACTTCGCTTGCGATATTATGCACACTGCTAAACAATACATTCAAGTCATGTTCTGTCGACAAGTAGTTCTTGACCGCTTATATGCCTTCCCTGGAATTTTGGAGTTCTGCAGTTTCCCTGCGCTGACTTTTGTACAGATTTTGACAGAATTTATCAAAACATTTCGGTCGGCTCTTAAGGCTTCGATGATGTTGACTAATAATACGTGCAGCACAATCCGCTTTCAGTATTCTCCTTGAGCATGGCCTGGAAACGAAATAAAGAAATTAAAACGCTGTGGAAGCATACCTTGGCAAAGGATGCCATCCCTCCCGTACGAGAATGGAGGAGGAAGCCTGGATCTCGAAAAAGAATTTAGACATCAAAAAGTTACTCATCCATTTAACGCACAAAGGGCTCTGTGCTACAACATGCATAAATAACACCGTATACAAATGTTAAATAACGATCCTTTATTATATTTCAAAAATTTCTAAGTTAGTACACCAGTTAAAGAAAAATAAGTTGGTTGTCAAAATATGTAAAATTTAAAACCCTATAATGGGTTTAAATGTATTTAAAGCACCCAAAATGTACAGTGACTGTAAAACCAGATGCGAATCGTTGTCCATAAGTTATAATGTATCATCTACGCAGACTGCACCGTTCAGCACAGTAACTGGCGCAATATCTTTTATGGGGTGAACATCACCCAGAAAAGACGTTGTTTTAACTGTTGAAGTTGAAGATGTGTCTATCAGGGTAGGTCCTGTCGCACAGAGGTCGCTTCCTTCCTTGCTTCAACATGTCTAGAAATCAGTGTGTTTGTGGCTGTGCACACATGTGTGTGTACATTACTCTTGTCGTTACATACTAACATTGGACGTTTTACCTGTGGTGGTGTGCGCCGCCGTTGTTGGGCTGGGCACATGCTGATGCCTTGTTACTGCGTTTTTTCGATGTCCAGTTATCACATTGAACGCTTAATTACCCAGCTTTGAGGTGTGACTCAAATTGAAGCGCCAAAGTAAAGGACGAGACTTCTGTGCATAGCGGAAGAAGTGCTGGCATTAAAAGACGAACCACCTCAACGTCATTTGTTATGCTACCGGATAAATGATGCAGGCAATAAATGGTCATTTATAGACGGAGAGTGCGATCAACGAAGTAGCGCGCAACCCAGATCGATCAAGGACGGGAGCCTAGCGGACGTGATTGCCGGCTTTAGCGGTGTGGTTACAGCAGACGATAAAGGGCGAGTAGCAGCACAGTCGACATCTAGCGATAGTGATATATGCCTTGTTTTCAAAAAGGCTCTGTGTTGTTTTTCTTCATTTATAGTGTTTATTCGAGCACTTCTGGAGGTGCACCAGCCTTTTTTTGTTTTTTTTAAATCTCCTATCAGCGGGCCAACATAGATGTAGTCGTGAAAAACTTTTAAAGTTACATTTAGAAGCAAACATTTCTCAGCAATTATTACCTCCCTTCCTTATTTCGTTCTTTCTTGAGCAAAGTGATGTCCTCGCATTCGTTCTCTTCACTGCGTTATTTAGGGGTGGCCAATTCTCATCCATTTTCTGCAATATTTGCATATATTGTTTGAAAACTAGAAGTGAACACTTTTGACCGCCTAGCGAAAACGGTAGAGTTTTACACATTAAAAGTGTAGTCAGACACCGATAAGCGGAATCGAGAACCAAGGAAATCAGATGAGATTATGAATGGCTCGCGAAATAACAAAGCTCTGATATACACTGCACCGTGTAGCTCCAAATACAAACCTCCTCCTTTGGAAGAACTCTTTCCCATTATGCTTGCAGTGATTATGAAATGTCTGCTGGAATAGCCCAACCCCTTGTTGGTGGGCTGCCTAGCCAAACCGCCTTTGAGACATGAGGAAATACGACTTCGAATAAGGTGTCTCACCTTGCCCGTAGCGCTTGAATGTTCTTGCGCTGTTGTTTGCTTTGCCAGCTTGACAAGGTTACATGATGGCTGTACAGTGTGCGTCGAGGTTGGAACCGCTTCGAGTCTTTCGTTTTCGTGTGGAAGTGCTTCGGTGATTGTAGATTCCGGTGCATCTGCTCGCGGTAAAAGTCAATGCATGAATGCCTTTTTTTACAAAAACATTCCTCCTTTCTCACTCCTCGATTGCTTCTCTGATGTCGTCACTTCTCTATTTCATTCATGCTTTCTCTCGCCTTCATGTACCACTATATCCAATTTTACTCCTCTTAACCACTCATTTCCTCCCGATTAAGTTACACTTTTTTCTACCTACTTTTGGCACCCTATCATAGCTTCCTCACACGTGAAATGACACAGAGGAGCTAATTTTTGCCACAGTTTAACACGGTAGCGTGTTTGTAACACACCGCTACTGCCAAGTGTAGCAATCAGCGCCGTTATGCAAACATCGTAACGGTTGTGTTGCGAGGCGTTCGCGCCACAAGACATCTGTGGCAGTAGTTATATCCAACGACGGCACACTTTTGTTGAAAATATTCGCATCAACAAACATCTGCGTTTGAAAACTTCAGTGCTAATGGCAAATTCGCCACCGCAGTGCTGTGTCAGAAAAATTTTGGGCCGTCGATATTACCGTTACAGAAGATCCCCATTGCCGACGCTCCTGTCAGCGAAGATATTTAACACAGTAAGAACTACACAGTGCGTACATGAAACAGGAGGACGACACAAGTGCAAAGGCTATCATTTCTTCGCCACCAACGTTAGCTGAGAAAACCAGGAAGCTCAGAAGCTATTAATGGGCAGATTTTTTCTATCAATTCCTCCCACAACTTCCACACTCTCTTTCAAAATGCACAACATTCAGTCGCAACTACACGCACACCCATAAATGACTTATTCCACGGCCAGTGCATCTGAGATAATTCTTTCCACCACTGCAGCCAATAATATTATTAAGTGCAGCTTGCAGACCAACAGCGCCAGCTTTTTTGTGCTCTTTATTCAGCCATGAAAATGCGAATGCCGGAATGACCGTGCCACGACTGCAATTCGCTGCTGAAAGAGCTCAGAACTTCCTTTCTGAACTTCAACTACAACTGCGTTCTTTTTTCGTCAGAAAACTCGTTTAATGTACTCCTTCAATGTATCTCATCGCTTAGGAGTCCTCCCCATATATCCATTTCAATTCGTTCAACAAAGCTCTCAGTGTGAAGTTATGAACAGCCTGACAATAACATCGTATGTGGCTGTTCAGTCACTCTTTAGGACACAGGAAAAGTATCGGTGGTACGAAAACAATCAACAGTTTTGCGGCTTAATTGAGATATATGCTTATGAAGAATGCGTAGGACAGTAGAGAAACGTTCCTGTCGTATGTATTGTCTCCGGTTATCAGACTATTCCTTCAAAATTTATTGCATGAGATTTGTGCATGTGAGGTACGATGTGATGGCAAAATCCTAATCAGATCAGTACCTTCGCAGGATTCTTGCACTGGCTTAGAGCTGGAGTTTACTACAGATCCGCTCTCCTTATGCCAATTTTGCCTCTGAAAATAAAGCTGTCGAAGAGGATGCAGAGAGAAAAGTGAATCAGCACAGTCTGAATTCTTGCGAACTTCAGCACATGACAACACGCTCAATTAACCGCCTCTCTTTTATCTGCAAAGAAAAAACCTGTAGAAAACGGCTTAACAAGGCCTCAGTACTACCTTGCGTTCATGAACGAAGGCATGGAGGACACTGGGGCAATAATGGTTTTTATGAATACATTTTATTCCTCCGAATATTACAGTTTCATCTTTTGCAGCTGGAAACTGAACACCATCTTTCCAGTACAACACATCTGGCAGAGCAACTGAACCGTGACAACGTATGATGGAACAACCAGATGGGGGGAGGGGGGCTATGGTTTTTGCCTTGACTTGGGTGTGTGTATCCGCATCGCTGGACGCGTCAGACGCTGCCGACCTAGCAGCAAAGCATTTTGCTGCTTACGAAATAAAAACTTCCTCGCAGTACTAGTATTTCAGTTACTAAAACGGACGTTCCTTGTTATTATCTAATCTGCAGTTATTAGTGGAACTAACACTGTCCACTATCTGACAATGGTATCTGCTGTCTGCAATGCCTCTGCAGCGTTTGCGCACCAAGTATTATGCACTACCGCTTTCAAGAATTCCTATCGTCATTGCCGCTATCCATTCTGCTATTGGCGATGCGCTTTATTGTTCCACATATCGCTTCCATGAAATGTATTTCTTACCATGACGTCGATATCACGAACTGTGCTTGTTATTACTCATTGCTGCGCCAACGCCATTTACAATAGTCAGAAGTGATATGCCGTAAAAAGATAATAGCCTACTAGTGGTAGCAGTTGATGGAACTAGCCGCGTACAATATAATGGCAAAGAGGAAAATAATTGCTGCTAATGAAAACTGACATCGCTAGTTACTGGAATTAGTATAACTGGCAGGAAGTGATCTCCAAGTAGCAACAATCGGTGCTACTGGTAGCAGTGAAGAGGAAAAACAATGAGAGGAGAAGATTGGCCAGCAGTTTGCAGTAAGTTTATTTGGTGATTGACTATCTACTCACAAATAATTGTGCTGTTCGGTGTTAAATTTCGAAAACCGCATTAATTCGAGCAAGTAGGCAGAGGGCAAACAGCATACCGCCGCCACTTTCACGGTTCGGATCTACTGTATTTGCTTACTATCATAAAACCTAGCACGCCACGACATATCGACACTCCGTCTGCTGCACTCGATCATTACTCTGTTTTGGTAAAGCCAAACTACGGTACTTAGCAATGCTGACAGTTTTTTAAAGTCTGTGGGTTTCGAATGAAAAATTACGAGAAAGAACACAAAGACAGGAAGTAAACCTGCACTTCCAACACCTTCCACGTCTTCATCCACCGTAGAGATGATAAATCGCTTTCGACTGTAAGACGTACACCGATCGTAGCATACTGTTTGATGGCTTTTTTTTGCTCCTGAAAGTGCGAACCCGTTTATTACTTCCGTCAGCCATTCCGTTTCTCGGCGGTAATGCAAATCACAACGCGATTGGCACTGACCAAAGAAAGATCTGAATGTCTTGAAACCTACATTCAGCCCCACTTTCTTAACTGAGGCTCGTCCTTTTTGGCATGTAAATGTTTAGGCGCAATCGTAATTCCAGATCGTTATGTGAAGTGACGAAAAAATGGAACTCCTCAGCTCTAACATTTTCAACGAGTGTGTCCTAGGTTAGGATTTCTGAAAAAAAGTGCCCTCATCGCCATCAACAACTGCATTCTAACTAGATCATCTTATCTTCGCTGCCGCTGCATTCCGCCTTGGTACAACGAGCAGCGTTTTCCCCTCAGAATATACTACAGGCTTTTCTACTGCACTTACTCCCTTTTGAGGTGGGATTTCAGAAAGAACTGACGTTTTCTGAGTTATGGACTATAGGATGCATTTCTTCTTTTCTCTTTCCCCCTTTTTCCCACTATTTTTGCACTGCCCTCTTATTACTTTCAGAATTTAACTCTGCGTTGATATCCTTCATCCGAATATGCGTAGCTGGAGGAAGGACGACGAATCGACGAGAGGTATTCGCATCAGTGTTAGCAACATTGTTACACATATTGGACCTACAACACTGGTTAAATTAGTTCGACGAATTATATCTGCGGAGGCAGTCAAATGACATTTTAATGAAACGACTCGGAAACCAAAGCTATAGCGCATAACACAAAAGTTATCGTCAGGTTTTATGGTGATGGGGTGTCCGTACTGGCGGATATAACCAGCTGAAAAGAATAGCTAAACTGAAAAGGCGCAGAGAAATAATCTTCTCAATATTCAAAGGATACTTGTCTTTCATCAACTCATCGACGGCATGAAAGTAAATAGACCATTTCCCCTCTACTATTCCCAGCTGGTCACATATGACCTACTGGTCACCTTATGATGCGTCCCTGTTAATCCGCTCACTAGAGGTCAAAGTATTGGCATACCTCATTCAGTGAATCGATGTGAAGACGCAGCGCAAGAGGGGGACCGTCGTGTACAATGGCTAATGGCTTGATATCCAGGAAGTCCACACTTGTTAAGCAGAATCCGAAGTCAACAAGCCGGACAGTTGCCTTGCTTCTATCTTTGAAGATCTTCTCAACCACGCCACGTGCATAGCATTTGATCTGTGATTCCAACTAACACTTCAGTTGAAACAATAGGAAAACTATCGTCTCACAGGCAATTTTGCAAATAAAAAATTAAGTATAAAAACTGATGCAGTCCCAAGCAATCATAAAAGCTAAAACAACATAGAATCGTTGAGGCAACCGTCTTATGCAGTTTTCCATAGTGCATAAAAATAGTCTGACCCTTGTGCCTCTTACCTCGATGGGTTCCCTGATGACGCTGTCATTGATGATATCGAGTGGTTTAAATGAGGCGAACACTGCACAAGGCGCAGAAGGAATAATGTCCTCAAGGCTCAGAGGATGCTCGTCTTTTATCGACTCATCGGTAGCATGGAAGCAAATGGGCCGTTTTCCATTTAACAGCCGCACCCACGCAAACTGGTCTTCCAGATATACCACGTAAACCTTAATAAGAGTGCTTTCAAACGAAACCATGGATAAGCACCAAGGGTATGAAGGAACCTTCAGTTCATTGATAAGGATTTCAAACTGTGAAAAGAACCACAGTGGAAATGCATGTGCCATGGCAAATAAGTTCGAAGGATTACATTCAGGCAGTGAGTGGGTGAAGACGAAGAATTATCGCGGATTGTGACAATGGAAACGTCAGCTTTGGTGAAGGAGCGGAAGACAAATGACACTTTTAGACTTTTAGAACATCTATTTCAGAAGTAACGTTGCGGTTACCTTATGGAGTACATTGATCGGGAGCGGTGCCAAGGACGGATATCGAATGATTCTCGTTTCTGGATGCCACTCCGGACTGGAAGGTACAGTCGCGTCCTTCCGCAGATGGTTTTTTGAGCGTGACTTTCTGCAGTTATTCGCATTCTGAAAGTGAAAGCGACAGATGAACTGTATGTCGCGGCTACAGCTTAACTTGAATTCCCCGTCTTTACTATCTTTTTTTGTAATTCAACAAGCTCTGCAACAAGAAAAGATAGCTGATTGGGTTCCCTGTGTTAATTTGAGGGTGCAAGGTCAATAACGGAAAAGAATTTTAGGAGGATTCAGAGGTACCGGCAGGAGTCTGAAAGTAATAATCTTCAGACATGAAATTTTCAGCCAGCTGTCAAGTCAGATTATGATAGCTCATTGAATGATGAATGATATGCAAATCTTGGTAGCGGTAAAGGGGTTGGATCACAGGTGAGACATATACTGAATGCAGTTTTGCATTAGTGGTCTCGCTTCATTCCTCTCGAACGAGTGGTGCCGCTTTATCCCTAAAATATCGGGTATCCTTTTAGGTAAACATATTCGCACCTGCGAAATTCCGATGCCAATCCCCCTCACGATCTAGTATAACAAAAAAGGCATTTCTACATCTTAGTGGTCTGTATCCTCATTTGCGAGCGACACAGATCAAAAGATGGAAATCCAGCGAGTCAAAGCACCCATCTTCCAGAATTTGATTTTCCGACTTTTCCATGTTTCAGTCAGAGAACGAAATTTCCATGCTTCGATCTTCCACGAAATTACCGCTGCGGATTTTCATGTGTTGCGCGCCAGATGTATTACCTGTTCATTTTTCTGCTAAGTAGAATCATGCGAAAGAAAAACTCCGTCAAAGTATTAAGAGATTTTTTAAAGTTTTTGCCAATGATTGTCTCCTCTGCCGGAGCAGGTGGGATGGCGATTGCTATTACTCCAAGCGAGACGCAAAAAACAGGGGTCAGGTCTGCTTCTCGGACCGTGAGATACCTGAGGTTTGTTTTTCAAAAAACTCATTGTCTTCCAATAAAGTGGAACTAGATGAAATGTTGAATCACTCGGAATTAAAATTATGCAGTATTCTAACAAGTTTCCACTGAAAGTGTGAGAAACACATTTTGGATAAAAGTGAGCAAACGATTCCGAGGAAAAAGAAAGAAGGAAAACTCCATAAGTTTCCAACGAATCAAAACAAAGCGAACTCCGAAACTCTCAGCAAAAACTTGAGCGGATAATAACCCCGAAAACGGCAAGCTATAGACTTTTCGCTTTCGAGCGAACCAGTCACAGCTCGCACAAGATTCTGAGAATCAACAGGGATTTTATTGTCTGATCATTCTGCTTCTCTCCTCCTGAAGACAAATGTCCAGAGAAAATAAAAATCTTTCCGAGACCAAATTAATGAGGTTGATTATCACACTATTATAAATCAAGCACCCCATGTAGCCTTATAAGAAATGTTAGATAAGGCTTGCTGACTTGAAGCATTATAAAAAATTGTTTTCAGCAAGATGTGCATTAATTGGAAACGTAACTGGAAATCGAAATCAGCTTTTTCGCCTGATATCGTTCAGATAGACAGGGACTTCGGGTAATCCTTCTAGAACGAAAAATTCCGATTTAGTCGCTCAACGGTTTTCCAATTTGATGGAAAGGACATCAGTTGATGTTAAACATGTACGCCGCAAACCTTTTTCCTAACTTCAATTGAAACTCTTTATATAACGCATATGAATGAGCAGTATATTGTTAACCTTATTTCGCACGTTGTTAGTACCTTCATGGTCTTCTTGCGAATCTGACAACTCCCCAGCTAATGCAGCTGAAAGTATTTCATTATGTGTATGCAACACCTATTCGTTCGAACAAAGCTTCGTCTCTGAATAATTAACGGAAGTGGGAAATACGCAGAAGAAATGAAAGACGTAAATATCACCTTATTCGACTGCCGAATGCAGTGACTAAAAGAACAAAGCTATCATCGTGATCCCGTTTCCCCGCATCCGCTGTCAGTTAACACATGTGAAATTCATACAACTTAAACGAACTGATAATGCAGTACTCGTTCTACATGAAAAATGGCATGTTCGAAAATGGCTTGCCCTTAAACTTGATCATCTTTCTTTTACTTTTGTTTTTCTGGTTGTACCTAGCTAATTTTCACGTAAATGCAAATGGCCCACATGATCGTTTCCATTGAAATCTTTTCAACCATGAGTAATACTTCTCTACTTTAATTTTTATCGGGAAAATGAAACTAGATAAGCAGAGTGCGTTTATCATGGACATATTATGCCGTGCTTCTACAGATGGAGCCCTGTAATTTGAGTGTAGAAATATCTCTCTTCATTTATTTTAATGCTGAATTTATTTATGAAACTTAGAATCACTGTGTTGATGTTTTCAAAACGAAGGATGTGTTCTGCTGACAGAATTTAAGCACGGGAGAAAAACTGCTACCACCTGAGCAGAAGACAGAGACTCAACTTCATTGTCTCCTCTCTCTCGATTCCAGATCCATCCTCGGCACACATTTAAACAGCAAATGATGGGCGGTGCATAGACTGCAAATCGGACAACCAAAAGTTCGCTAGAAATCATATTCGATCGTATCATTGCATACGTTCTTTCAGAGTTTGAATAAGCTACAGCACAAAAGTGTGAACTCATGCAATGCAACACAAGCGGCCCACCTTCGATGTCACAGTAGAACTTCGGAACTGATAACTGCGCCCGTGTAGAAAACTGTGTCAATCTCGGATTAGTTCGCTGAGTGCCTGTGGCACAAGTGACACCGGACTGAAGTTCTGATCGTGTTTCATGGAGGAAAGATGAACTAGACAAAAGCCGATTTCTTTTTACAAGCATTTTGCAGTACCTGCATCCACTACAGAGGGTGATTAATGTCAATCTCTGCGAAAGACTTTTCTGGACGGACCTGAAACTGCAGACCGGAGGATTTTCTTTTAGATCTACTATGACGCTCTAGGCCTCGAATTTACAAGCTTTTGAATATCAAGATAATTAGAGGTTGGCTCCGGCCTGGCCCCCACTCGTCGCATATTCAAACTGAGACCGCAAACAATTTCGGTTTGCAAGTTACGTAGCGCTCGTTTCTAATAAAAAGCTGCTGTGGCAACTTGATTTTGCAACTACGGTTATCGCACTGGGATATTACTAGCTAAGAGACTTTGTTCTTCGACAAATTAGTACCGTTTAAGGTTACCTGAGGAGATGGACTGATTTCCCTTCGAAGGAAACCAGTCACAGGTCGCTGATTTTTTGCGGAGTCGCTTGTCGGATACCCTAGAGATTAGAGAGGAAAGAATAAAAAAACCACGAGTGGTTCTACGCCAACCATAAGAGCAAGCATAACCATAGCACTGGAGCTTTTTGATGCAAGCAACTTGAAGCAATGAAAAACTCCATCAGTGACATGACGAGTATCAGTAATATGTATTTCCTGTACTTTATATGTGTTAACTATATGACATCCTAGGAAATTATGCGACATTTTGATGCTATGCTCAAACGCGTACTGAAAAACGCAAATTGCTGCCTACGTGGAATAAACTGGCTGCAAGAAACGGTCCTTTGAAGTTGACATATAGAAAGAATTATGGCTTGGCGGTAAATCCGCAACTTCTTTGGCCATATCTAAGGAAACTGGGTATATAGCACCCTGCAGAAACCAGTCACTGAAAGTGAATAGAAACCCAGTTTTCTGCCCAGCCAAGAGCTCCGTCGAATGTACTGCAGCTGATTCGAAAGTTTTCTGGGAGAATAATGGCGTGGCAATAAGCCAAAATTTCCAGAGTAACGAAAACTGAGGGCACTTATTTTTGGCAAGATTAGACGATAAGAAGGGGAACGTTTCCTCTTTGGAGATTGAGTTCTGTGCATCGAACGCACGAAGCAGAGAGCGGATGATCCACTTCTTCCAGCTTTCCTCCCATCTCCCTTCAGTACTCAGCTCGCTCTCCCTCGCGGTCATAGCTTTGTTGGAAAGTGCTCCTCAAACTCCCGTCAACTCCACAAAGCGACTGTTTCAAATAGTCTCTACAGTTTGCTTACTAAATTGCGCCACTCTGTGAATGGTGGAAGTCGTCTGATCGTAACGCAGTCACGTAACGCTCTTGCAACAACTTCACGATGGTTTGCTCCCGCTCATTCCTATTTAAATATGCGGTTAGTATTTCCCTCGTGATATTACTGCTCAGTGCGAGTATTTTTGGCATTTATAAATAGCAGTGAGAGAGCTTACTGGACATTGCCGAACCGAGTGCACATATATTTCTGGGGGTTCACATTACTTTCGACTCACCTTTAACGCACTCACGCCGTAAATTCCCTGCCGTTTCCAGCAGACTGTGGTGCTGCGTTCGATGCTGAAATTATGAGACGTATAGAAATGTAGAGATGCCGTCAGATTTCCTTTTTGTAGACCGATTGCATTTACATTGTGCTGAACAATACATCGTTAGCTTCCTCTCAACGACCCAATCTGATGAGCATGGAAGGAGCTTACATTGAAAAGATAGTGGAGTTTCAATAGGGTTCTAAGAAGGCCGCTTACTTTGACGTCGAGTGCTTCGTTTGTCTTTCCTCTGCTACCTTCATTCGGTGGTGAGACGTGTATGCACGCGGTCACATACCGCTGACGTAATTCCTTCAACAGAGTAAGGCGGAATTATCATATTTCCACTTTCAGTTATTTTACCAGCAAAGTGATTGACGAAAACAGTATCGAGTTAGCACACGCCAGATTTTTTGACGCGTCGCGAAAGCGCAACCCTCAATGGGACAGAACTTCCCACCTTAAACCACCCTCGAAAGCTCCATCCACAAATGGGATATCGATAATATAACTATTCTAACAACCGTTTCTGCATAACATGCATGATTACAACGACAGACAACAACAAAAATATATTGTTGAAGGCAAACGAAAAAAGAGCAAACAGAAGAATAGCCTACCTCTACAAATCGGCGCGAAAGTGATGGACTAAGTTGGGAATTGATTTGGAGTCACCCTAAATATGAACCACTTGCACAATGCTGCAACCCTACGGTTGTCGAGGGAGAGGGCTGACTGTATCTGTTGGCCTCATACCTGTCATCGGAGAAAAAACCGGACAAATAGTCGTTCACATACATACTCACCAAAACAACATATCGTGCCGATGAGCATGAAAAACACATCCTTGTGGAGCACTGTTACTACCCACTTAAACAGACACTTACACAAAATATTGATCCGAAAAAAAGAGAGGGCGATGATCTTACTTTTAGCAGCATCCCCGCACATATCGCAGCTTGTTTTATACATGCATTTGTTTATTCGTTCGTTTTCCATAATGCAGAGGAGAGGGGAATGTTTGTCGGAGCAAAATGTTGTGGTGCATCAGATTTTTTTGCTCGGAGAGAACTGTGCACAACGGAGTTTGCTCCATCAACCATGGAACAGATAACTTTATAAAAAATAATTGCTACAACAGAACAACGCAGCCTCCGAACAAAAAAGGTCTAACAGCTATCAGCGCATTGCACGAAACATCAGAAACTGCGACTGTCAGAAATTGGAGCGCTCGGTCCACAAAATGTGACGGATGCAATGGACTCATTAATTTCTTGAACCATTTCTGCCATTTCCACCATTTTCAGTATTTTTCGATAATCCACCATTTTCAGTATTTTTCGATAACCGCTTCAAAGTCCTCAGCAGGCCTTGTGGAATCCGACTCACCCACAGTGTTCGATGTAGCTGTGTTGAGTCAAAGACTAGTATGTTGGTGGCTGCAGCAGTTTTCTGTGGCTAAAGAAGTCTAAGCAAATCTCACGCGAACTTTTCGATGATTAGATGCTATCAGCTGCTGGTGATAGTTGTTTCTTTTTCCATAGCGATAGGCAGTTAAGCGAGTGTTGATGGCTAGTTTTCACTGCTGGAAGCCAAAAATTGGTTGACCTGTAGTTCTTCGCTTTTTGATAGATTTTCAGAGCGTTTTGCAGTAGGCTCCGCTCGAAATTTATTTTCTGTCGTTTGTGTATGGGCCGGTTAGACACCATAAAGGACTGGCTGCAGCAACGGAACTCTCTTCATTAGGAGAGAGGCGTGCCCATGGACTAAATATGAGAAACTGCTATCACCTGTCTTCATAATAAAGATGACTCTAGGATTCGCTGGTCACAAGATCTCGTTGATTCGTGCTATTATAAACAACTGTTGCGCTAGAAGGTCAGACTTTCTGTCACAGCAGACTCATGAACTGCTTTCAAGATAAAAATGGTTGCCAAGACTCTCCGCTTAGAGAAAATGAACTCTGCTCGCATGCTGCCAATAAATAAGGGCGCAGCGGAATTTATGCAGCGTTCTGCTATTGGAAGCAGACTTGCTGGATGAGATAATATCACTTCCAACTTTACCTGATGTGAAACGTTAGCATCCGCAGCCAAATTCCGGATGCCGTCTTCAATAAGTAGAAATAAATGCGTCCAGTTAGGATCGTCTCCGTGAAACAACCGCCGTTCGAAATGACCACTAGCAGGAAGCATTTCAAAATACAATAATCGTTGTGGAATACTGCACCTCATCCACAGAATTCGTCAAATATGCAAAAGAATAATGCGAAAATATGGAATGAGATCATTGAATCTAAACAACGGAATATGACTACGTAACAACTAAATGCGAAAACCAAGTTGCCATTAAGCAGAATATCAGAGAATTCCATGTATTGAATTTGTTTAACACCAACAGTAACATTTACAGTGTTTCATGCAATGAGGGAAGTCGTCGGTGAAAGAAAAAACCAAACTGCGGTGAAACGAAGGATTTGATCAGCAGCAAAAAGAATGACGAGAAAATTTCATCTGAGTGCCCCATCAGAGAATACGTTAGGACGCTAGTTACTGTACAAAGATGATGTTCTGCGGTAACTGTCGATACCATATTTTTTGCATATGATCACGAAAGATGCATCAGGGACTCGCAGACACTTAAAAATCTAATGTTTATGAAGCGCACTGTTTGACAAATTTTTTGACGGAAGTCGCTAACTGCACCGAGTTAGAAAAACGAATTAAAAAACAAACAAACAGCGAGTGGCTTGGGTATGATGTAAAAAAGTGCTGGTGATAACTTACAAGGGTTTGAATGGAAGAGTGAATAGTGCGCAGAAGGAAAGTAGAGAGGATATCGTCATGAGTAGGTGCCCATTAGAAGAACGTACACTGAGCTGCTGAGTAATTTTCATGTTCAGTGCGAAGCTTCAGAACTCTTAGGGTTTTCTAGAGAAGCACTTCGTCGAGGAGAAATCAAGTTTCAGCCAATAATCAGTTTGCGCTTTGAATCGATCTTAGTAGTTTTCGAAGACATTCTGCCATCAAAGGAGAGAGTAAAACTGTGGCAGAACTTTTTGCGCAATCCAACTGATTTCAATAACGAAACTTCGAAACGAGATGCTGCGACTGTCGTTCGGGCAGGTGATTCCAGACTTTCATCTTTTCTTACAATATTTTACTCGGCTATATGGCCGAAACCTGATTTGTTGTGCTCACCCTTGTTACACTAGAAGGCATTTCATAGCGGCTAAACAAAAATTGACCAGAAGAATCCTGTGGTTTCGTTAGTACAACTCATCATCATGCCTTCGTGCGCAGTCGATAAACCAATTAAATTACATGCAAAGCAAGTTACAAACATGAAGTGTTGTGAAAAAAACGATGCTGCAGTTCGTATGTTGACGGCAGAAAAGAAAACGGTCAGTCGCTGGTTTATTAGAATGAAAGACAAAAAAGCTAAGAATCAGGACGCACGTGGAATAAGACTCATAAGCAATACAGACCTGTCGGAACAACAAGAATACGAAAACACCAAATAAAGAAGGAAAATTACCTGAAACATGGCGAGAACTTGGGGATAGGTTGCACGACGTGGTTAGTAGGATACACACGGTGGGCGCAATAAGGCAGCTTTATAAACGTGATTCTAATAACAACTGCAGCAGCCTAAAAGTGCGAAGTTGGATACACTTTTTTTAGGCGAAAGAAGGTGACGGACGACTACGCTTACGCCGACCATCACGATATGTAAAGGCTGCAAAATAGCCACTGCCTAATGAACGCGGATGCAGTTTTTTCTTTTTTTAAACCGCAGATTGCTTTTCTTGCGCCCTCGACAATTCCTTCGGTATGCCTGTCACTTCCCCATTAGACTCTAATCCGTTCAAGATCTTCAGTGGCTAACGTGATATAAAGGTAATGGGCCTCAGTTGAAACAGGGCTCGTTCACTTACACCCCTCCTTTTCCCCAATGAATCTGCACCAACCTCCTGCTTGGTTAGTCCCAAGTCTGTTTACAGAGTTCGGGGAACATTTTCAGTTTTGCGATAGCCCGAAACATCTAACTTGGGTAATTACACCCTGTAATGTGCTCTCGGGCCACATCAAAAATCGACGTAACTGATAGACGAATACAAAAAACATCATAAGACGCGATCTCATGCAGCAGAGGTGGCTTTTTTTGAAACGACAAGTGATGAGATGCAGACACATGATGGAGAGATCAGCAGGAGTCACTGCTATCGAGAATTAACAACGAAAGCAAGTTGAGAAAGGAAGGTCAACAATGAAATTAAAAAATGAAAAGAAAGCCGACAACGCACGGCAAATTTTCCCCTGCACACAAACTGCGCTGCTACTTAAGTGAAGCGATATGGCCGTTGCGGTAAAAGGTCAAGTAGACGATATCGCGAGTTGCTTGCTTGAGGCGTACTTTAATTCTCTTGTCTCTAGCAGCTGTATAACTCACGTACTTGTCTTCACGACATGATGAACGTTTACTCAAAATTGTGCATTTTACAAATTGCACTTTATTTTTGAGTATGTTTTGTGAGTGTTTGTTTCATGTGCAGTTAAGTGCTGTTCTCAGTGTTGCTATAATCTTGCCACTGTTACTTTTTTCCTCTTAAATGCGAAGGAGAAAGCATACGTCCCAACTAAACCATCTGGCTGCATGGACTGCCAATGACTAACGAGATGCGCGTTGTAATGCAATCTTTCGAATGGCCCCACTGTATCAGTTTCGGTGTGGTATGAATGAATTTCAATCACAAAGGGAGTTATACCCATCTAATTTCACATCTGTGACTTCGCGGTTATTGAGTTGAAGCCATAGACACATAGAGGCACACGCACCAACGCAGCGTCACGATAATGCGCCTTGCAAATGTGGTTTATCGATGATTTCTAGGTTGTTAGAAAAATTCGTAAGTATCGCTTCCCCGAATTTTTCAACGAAAAAATTTTTTTATTCATTCGCGATATCTGCATTCACAGTTCTCCATCGTTTGTGAAACATTTTAATACCTCCAGTAAGCTCAACATCACTAATTCTTCATGTTTTTCATATCTTCTCAACTTCAACGCATTAGATTGCATTCTGGTTACGCGAGGCAGGGATTTAGCCTTTTGCTTAGAGGCATCAAAGCAATGACGCACCCCAAGTTTGGAGACCATCTGAATAGCATGAGGATTCCCAACCATTCATCCTTAACGGAGTTCTCGGAGCGCGTCCAGTATCAGATTCACGATTGCTCAAGCTTCAGGAAGCGTTAACTTGTACACACAGTGCATTTCAGCAAGTCGGTTCATGGAGAGGACGCTATAGTTTGAAGCGGCATGTACGAGGACGTAAGGAGGCTGTTTTATTCATTTTTAAAAAAGTTTTGAACGAATATGAAGTTAATTGCAAAAACAGCAAAGTGAGCAAAAAGAAGGAATTAAATCCACTCCGTGCCTTTGAAAAGTCCAGCGACAGAAAACATCAGAAATATCTTTGCGTGCATTCGAGCACACCTCCAAACATTGCTGAAACGTCTTTTTCCGGCCAGAAGAAAATTTCTATTTTTTGATCTCATTATTGATGTCCACGCTTCGAAAAACTCCCTTAAAACACCGCCGCCATGCATATTTCCTGCGTGCAACTTCGCCTTTCTGCTTGTCATGCTCCCGGCTTATGGCGTCGATGGTTGTATGCTCCCAGGTATCTCTTCTTTGGATTGCGCACCTTGAAGAAGACACTCGCGCCGAGTTGATTTGCTGCAGGGAGTACTGAGGCAAGAGAACCAGGTGCTGCTTTTAATCCAACCGAGCCATTTCCATCGATTACCCGGCTAATTTAATAATCGAGCACTTCTCTTCTTCGTTGCATTAAACGCTAGGAAAGCGTTTTTACATTTGCTCCTAATTTATTCAAAATGAAAAAAGTAGAAGCGGTTGAGGGGCGGAAGTTTATTCTTTGAATACCCGAAAACTACCTTCGAGTATTTTTAAAACTTGAATGGGACGAAAATACCTTTGGACAGGGAGGTGGGGAAGCACCACTTTTCGGTCTATGAGAACTTCAAGTGTAAATACAGTCGCACAGTGTAAATATATTGAAACATGCGTTTTTAAATACTGCTAAGATCAAATTATCCAATCTCGAAACATCAGAAAATGCAACACTTATATCTACTGGCGTTTGGTTTAAATGGGTTGGAGGGAGGGGGAAGGTGCGGTCAACGGTAGAAAAAACGAAAGGTTGGTTCAGCGTTCATATTCTTTTATAGTGTTAGCAGCTTACTGAAAGCAGGTCAGCTCGACAGCAGTGCACTTTTCCGAAAGTACGTGTTCGGCAAAAGAGCAACACATCCTGTTGAGGTGCGAGGCTGTATCCTCTCTGATGCAGTTGTCGCTTGTTCTCGGGGCTCTTTGCGTCGTCGGCGATTCAGTCGTGCAGCAACCAACATTTTACAGTTAGTATGGAATATGAAGTGCTTCAGGCCTAGAAATTGGGGCTCTAGGGATTTGCAAACCCCGAGTTGGACGAGGTGTCAACTTTAATGCTCAGTGCTCTCCATCCGTCCCATATTTGTTTAATCTTCTACTATATTTCTGCGATCCGTGCATGAGTAGTATGCAAATTATCCATATTTCCATGCGTTTTTGCCGCTTCCTTTTTCCAAAGGGCGTAATGGTTAAATGTGCAGTTGGGGTAACTTCCCACATCCTGTTTCACTCTGATAGTCATTGACCTTGCAGAGCTGAAATAGTGGCAGCATGTATTTTGCTCCGATCTGCTTTCGCTCTACACCACTCAAGCTGTTCGGAAATGAATATTTCATTGGAGACCTGTGTGATCTGTCAGCTTGATTGAAATAGAAAGACTTTATTTCCCATATTTATTGTTCGCTGGCAGCTTAAAGGAGTAGTCAGTCAGGTGAAGGAATGGGGAAGTACATATTATGTCAACTCCTCTGGCATTCTCGCCTGTTTTTTCCATACGCTGGTATATTGCAGAAAGAGACAGGAAATGTCATTGCTGTCGGCATTCGTCGTTCAGATCAGCCGCAGTCTTCTTCACCCTCCTCGAGAACGTACGCAGATTCTTTAAGGTTGGTAGCATAACTCTTCTTCGTTATGCATCTTTTCGGTTGCAAAGCGCTGTACACACTTCTGCCTTCGTGCTTGACCGGAAAAAAATCTGTCGGAAGTCATTTTCACAATCAGACATCTTTATTTTTTCTTTTTTTGATATGTGGTGGATTTTGATTTTCTTTTTCCTGTATTGAAGAGGAGTGCATGGGACATATCATGGATCCGTAAAAACCTATCCCGATAGGGAAGAGCAGTAAGTTTTATTCTGCCACCGCCACGATTTTTTGTCTGCCTGTGTTCTATTGTCGAAATAGGCAGTTGTCCCTCCTCCCCGAAAGTCAGTTGAACATATTGTTGGTGTGTAAGGATAAGATAGGTATTCTCGATATGTCATACTTCCGACTTCAGTTTTTGTTGCCGTATCTATTCCTTATGTGCCCTTTTTATTGCGAAGCGTGCGAAGTATCAAGCGCGTTCTCTATGCATGATCAATTTCTTCGTTTCAGCCGGTAGGCCGGTTGTACGAAGACGCTATGCAACACAGCACAACGCGATTGTTGGCTTCCAACGTACACATATGGAGATCGCATGCTCCATTCTCAGGGAGAAGGTATCTTTTGATACGTTAGGAAGTTTTCATGTGTAGAGCTGTCTTTTCTTTCTGCTTTTTCCTTTAGCATGCATTCTTTTCCTCTTGTGGTTGAAAAACGTGTCGGGAGAAGTTTTTTATCACTACATTTGGCTTGCTGTCTGGACTCAATAATAATTTTCGTCTTTTTATGGTCAATAATGGGGAGTCTTCGCTGGTCTTTGTCGCATCTTCCAAACGGAAACGGTCGATGCGTTTTTATGATGTAGTCAAGCGGTGACAACCAGTCTTATCATCTAATTCTTCTTGCATTCACACTCTCAGCATTTGAAAATCCCATAAGAACCATCTGGAAACCATCTGGAAATTTTTGATGAATATTACTTCTGAGTTTTTCAGCAAGCCCAGTTGAGCGAAGAAGTGCGTGATTTCAAAGCTGCGGCTGCTGAAAGGGACAACTTGAAAAGGTATCCTTTCATTTGCCCTCAATATTGCATCAGTATGATCTTGTTCTGTGAGGCTGAGTCGTTTTTTATTGAGTATTCCTTTATCTTTGATTTCCATCGGCATTAAACCAGTGGTGTTGCGTTAGACCGCCATGCATTAAAATCTCCGTTCAACAGTATATACGTTTGGTTTATGATGTGGCCGTGTCATTGAAAATGCCGTTTTGGTTGATCTGCTTTGATTCGTTGTGGTCCAACACATCTTCAAAGTCTTCAAAGTTGGTGTCATACATTCATTTAGCGTTCCTATACTCATTTACTTTTACTGATTGCATGGCGCGAAGCGTTTTGAAGTTGGCGAAAGATGCTATCATGGACGGACTATGTATTGAGCATCTTATCCGGTCAGCACAAAGAAGTTCGAAAACGGAAGTTTTATGTAGGGCATCGACAGTTCATAACATCTGACCTAAATGTGCTTACCTCTGGTCGAGGTCGTAGCTTTCTGTTTGCGTCAGCTGTATAATCATTATAACTTGAAAATGTGGCGCTTCACAGTGCATCTGTTAACAGCGAACATATTCTTCTAGAAGATCGCACTATGACCAGTTTCATAGCCATATCTTTTCCGGTCGAAAACTGGAGACCCGTAAGTGAAAGAAAAGAAAGTTTTTCATTGCCCGCGGGGATGTGCTGAATTTTTTGTATTGAGCAACGACTGTTGAAACTTTCAAGCGTTTAATTTGTTGCTGTGAATCGAAGAGGATAAATGAGCAAGTATTTTCAGTCTTTTAGCGTTTTCTTCATTCAGTCTAGGGTGTTCAACTTGTCACTGCAAATCAGCTTTCGAAAACGTCAAGATCCGTGGTTAATCCACAAGCTCGTTTGAAAGAGGGAGAGCTGTCATGCAAAGTTCAGCTGCAGATTATAATCACATCGTAGAGCAGAGAACAGTTTGCTTCAGGGAAATTGCATCTCTGAACGAAAGTTCGCAATATCAGCGCACTGCTTTGACAGATATCGCTAATATTTGTCGTAAAGGAAGCAATCGTTTGAAGTTATCGCTTTCACATCCATTTATATCCGGTAGGTTTTCCTCGGTGATTTTATCCGTTATAAAAAGTAGTTTTTTGAAACGAAATCAGCTCTTCTGAAGAGTTTGTAAGCATCTGTTGAGCATGCAGGCACGGAGCATTCGTTTTGCTGACATTAGCTTCCTAGAGAGCTTTCAGCAATTTTTTCATCACTCCTGACGATCGGATACGGGTACCAGTGTGTCTCTTATACCGTCAAATCTGGAAAGTGCGACGGTGCTCTAAATGGGATTACGGACAGCAACAAAACCATTTACGTTGGCCGCGAAGACCGACACTTCCAGGAAACTTCGATAATGGGAATGCTTTAATGGAAGTTAGATGTCGTTTTGGTCTCGTTTTTTTTCCCCCTTCGGGGAACAGCAGCGATATCAGCGTGCTTTGTTTTCTTACCCTTAAAATCTGCAGTTGGCATCGTTTAATTCGATCTGTGAAGTTATGCTAGTTCAGATTGTTTCATTTGTCTCCAAATACTATGGTGGCTCTCATTTGCTCAAGATCTATGAACTCCTCAGTTGTAGCCATGTCTGCTGAAAGTTGAGGCCGGAGATGTGCCATTTTCAAAACGATTCTTTGCGGGATCAGATGGGTCTCTCTTATTGGGTCTGAAGCTACGTTTATCATAGGCGCACAGTGTAAGTTTAATTGCATTATCACTTGTGAATGCATCAGCAGTCTTTCTGACGGCCAGTTTGGGGAGATTCACTTGCACTAGGGTGTTGGTCCATATCAGAGTGCGAGAGGATGCAAGCGAGAGGAACGCGGAAGTGAGGAGTAGAGATGGGGGGGGGGGGGGGGGAGAGGGGCGAGGGATTGGGAAGACAAAGCCAACTAACGACGGCAGACGGGCTACACGGGGATTCTAAGCTGCGAATGTATGCGTTCGTTCCTGCTCTTCTTGATTAGGACACTGCTTGCAGAGTGCACACTAAAGCCTATAAATTGCATCCATCTGGCAACACAACACGATAGTGAAACCGAGTCTTTCTAGCAGATTTCATTCGCATTAATTCAAGCATCGCGTTTTTAAATACCGATTTGAATATATTACTCCTAAAAATTGAGTACTCAAGTGCAGTCGTCCAAGTTGGACTTGCCGAGTGTGCGCAGAGCAAACCGAAGCCAGGTGGTATGCTACGATTGTACCAACTTCAAGCAACAGTAATGCCAACCTCAATAGTATCCTTGAGGCTTTGGCAGTGTCCACCACTCATAATTCGTTTCGACTCGCACTTTTTTAAGGTTTTTTCTGTGGCATGTCATATACATCTTCACTTCTTCCCTTATTTTAATTGTTTTTCGAATTTTCGCGACAATCAACGAAAAGTTGCACACCTGGTTTTTCCACGCCTCCCCTTTCCCTCACTCGATGTAAGAATAATCCATCTATAGCATAGCATTTTGTTAAGGCGATGAATCATTTGGCTGAGGTAGGATATCGTGCAAATGTTGGCAAAGGTGCTTTACCACGTTTCTCTTCTATAATTTTACTAGGTGCTTTCAGAAGGAGCTGACGATAGTCGGTTGAATGATACCCGTAGTGCAGAGGACGTCTCAGGCAAACATAACGAGGTGTATTTCATTTTGCACCGGTTCTTTAGTTTGATGAACGTGTTTTCTAGACGCAGCCAAAGCTGACTTTTTTGCGTATGATGTAGAGTTGTCAATAATGTTTGCACTTGCACCGCTTCTCTGCTAATAGCTTTGTGAATGAGATTACTTCCAAACTTAGTTGTAGCAATCGAACCAAGTTCTCTTTTGCTTTCCAATGCGAGGACATGTTCAGTAAACAACCATAACGCACATCAGAAGCAAAGCCTAAATCAAAGGAACATCTTGTGCTCTTTGCACTTCGACAGCACCTGCATTCTCGGCGTATTCCGCTGGACGCGTTAGCAAAGCGCGTAACCGCTGCAACGCGCCGTTCATGTTATTGCCCGCAGCCTGAAAATGTCCAACTCATCTTTCAATAATTCTGCAAAACTTCGGCTTATTATATTTCATTCCTTCGTCACAAATGTCCTCCTTCCCCCCATAGCTGGTGACGTAAATGACTCATTCAGACAGAACGTATAGAAGAACCCTCGACCAATAAATACTTCTTTCACCCCGTTCGGTCCAATGAAGCAATTGCATGAACATGGCAAGACGATCACAAAGTATCGAGCATATCTAGTCAATTTAATGGCGAACCCCTCTTCAGTTGATGAATTTACCGTCCTTGGTTACCGTTGTTGCAGGCGGCGATACTAACCGGAGCTGTTCCGAAATGCTGTTTTTGCCAAGTGTGCTCTGTTATTGGCACAATGACGGGACACTTTACCAATGCAAGTAGTGCTCGAATAACATATGAGCTGCGCTATTATTAGGCAAGTAACAAGGTTATACAAACGAGAACAACGTGAAAGAACGACAAATTAGTAAACAGATTTTGCGAAATAATTAAAAGCACAAATGCAAAAAGCAAATGTGTATGTATACAGTTCTTTCTTTTCATAGTCTCGAAAAACGAATGAGTCGGTGGATAACCCTTGACTGTTAACGTGCGCACCTCACAGCGCAAATCTGAGAGACAAAGCGGTCATCTTAGCGACTCAACAAGCCTTCGCTTCATCTTCTCATCCCCGCTGCGCTCTTTTGAAAAATTCCTCCTTCCCCATCTCTCCTTAATCAACTGCAAATCTTTTTACGCTGGAGAGATTGTTTAAATAATATCACGCAAATATCCAAAATTCGGATTTTATATCAACTGAAATGACTTATACAAATGTGAAGAAAGAGTACGGTGAAATGGGCAAAATTAACACTCATCCGCATCGAAACCACACATGGAGAGTTCGTTAAGCTCAACTACACCCTCCCTTCCCTCTCTTCCCTCTCCTCTCCCCGTTCTCACGTTGACTGCGACTTTTTACCACGGAGTAAAAATCAAAAAACAATACTCTGCCAATGCAACACGAAACTGAAAGCAATTTTCCTCCCAAGTCAACAGCTGCCAAGGCTCGCTAACAGAAATATTCTCTCGAGAAAATGTTATTAACGTGTATTGTTTTTGCAAACGGGCGATCACTCTTGACTGCAAAAAAAAGGAGACGCAACCTGGTCTTCGATGACAATTAAGTGCTGTGCATAAACCATTTGGATAACGACCACAGTAAGAAGGAGACAATAGATATTGACAACGACTAATGCGGTCACGGTAACGCATTCTCGCCATGCTGAGAAATCTACTGAGCCATCTTCAAGCATCAACTGCACGTTCACTGCCAAACTTGCGAAATATATCACTATATAACACATCTAAAATAGCGTACTTCTTGTATACGACAATGGCAAGGCAAAAACATGAAATACTACTGCACAGACGACAGCCTTCGAAGCTGCGCCTAAATTTCATCAGGCTCTCACAAGAGGAACTGTGGACCAACAACAGGCTCTAGATACCCGCTGTGGTTATCATTTTGCGTCGAGGCGATACCACTGGAAGATTGTTGCGGAAATTGGCAGGAAGGGCCTGCGAAAAAAACATTCCTGCTTCGCAGTATCAATGTCTTCGCCGCAGACGCGTACTTACCGGTCTCCAATTCCTTCAGTATATTACATAATTAACACTGTGCGCGGAACGGCAATATCCCACGTGTGATTTCAAATATCGGCAGCACACCTCCCACTACTTTCCAACTGGCGAATGTGGCAGTTGTTAACTGGTGTAACGAGACTAAGACTTGTTCCCTGTAGATGTCCTACTGGATGTAAACCTCCGTTTAGAAGGTGGGAAACAGTAGTATATTTTTCTTATTGATGTCTTCATACTTCTAGTAGTAACCTACTTCGGTTTAGAATCGATGAACGACTCTGAGCTGCTATTCGCGAATCCTTAAAAATGTGTTGCCTCAGGTGAATGCATAGCGCACGATTCAGATGCGGCTCCTCGCCGTACCTCCTCACAACCTTCAGACATCGCGAAGAACGCAAAACGTAATGAAAGGTCGCGTCGCATTTTTGCGATATTTCATGCACGATGCCTGCACATTTTTTTTGCATTTAGAAAAACATGTGGTACTCAATAAAGGAATGCACTCACAATGGTAATGGGCATGGGAAAAAGCAGCACAGCTGCAGTCGTCCCTCTCCTATTCGCGACCGCTGGGAAGCACCATTCAATATCCGAATAAAGCAACGCTGTAACGGCCATGACGGGTGCGAACACGAACATAAACGTGCCGAATAATGCCCATATCCACTGAAAGAAACATCTAGTCGTAACGACAAAAACCAATCGAGCTATCGGATTGAAAGGATTAGTCTGTAGGAGAAGGTAATAGGAGCACCACAATTTACTTCGTTACAAGTATAGTCGCACACAACGAACAATAACCAGCACAATAATCAACGAGAACTGCTCATACACTCTTTAACACATGCTTATATAGGCCAGTTGAGTACATGCACATGTCATAGAAAACGTAAAATTACTTTATTTCGACATCTGTTGCATTGGATCCTTAGTGCCCTTTCACTGCTCGCCTCTTTGTTTAGACGAATAGCCACCTTGTTGACTCTGGCGATATCGTGACACACAAAGAACTTTGTTTCTTTTGCAGTGGGCTCAGGAGTCCGACGAGCCACCAGCACCAAACCCCAAAAATCACGCTCGCCTCGCGTTTATGTGACAGAGCTTCGAAGCATTCAGCTGATGAAAATTCTACATTCAACCTTTCATTCAGATCGAACTGTGACTCGAGGGGAAAGTAATCTCAGGGTTGAAATACGTCCTTCAAGTATCCTCTTCAGATATCGAGGGTTTGCTGCACCTATGCAAAGCTTAGATTGCATCAACGAATTTCAGTACTTCTCGCACTTTATTTTATGTTAGTTGGGCGCTGCGAACCTGCAAGTGTGTTGGTAGAATTTCGATACGGCAATGACAAAATACTAAGAGGGGTCTCATTTTTCTTCGAGAGTAATATCCGCACCCCGCAGATTCCTGCAAAATACATGTTAGCCAAGAATTATTTTGCGGAGGAATGAGTTTAGCTCCCAGCTGGATAGCTCGGTCAGGGCTTCCATGTCGGTTCCATGATGCAAATGCGACGACACATAAAAATTAGAATCTTAACTTTTAACACTCATTCTGGATCTAAGTCTATGAACGGAACTTCAGCAGAAGGTAAAGCGCAGAAGTAGTCGTAGGTAACTTCAGTCTGTGATGCCTGCTCTCCCATAATTGTTCCTTAGTAGTTCTTTGGCTGTCGTCTACCGATTTGCCATTGGAAATCATTTACTTCTCGCCCAAAAGTGATTGCTATTTTCCTCGGTTCATGGTTGGTTTTACTATTTGGATAATTTTGTCATTTTACAACTCCCTATGTTGCTACCGCTTCGCCATTTGCATCGATGGATGATCGACTGTACATATCGCTTTCTTTGTAATTAAAATGGAGACATTTTGATTCATTTGTTCACTGACTCGTCCAACAGGAAAGGAAACAACAAGTCGTTTGCAAACCGCACACACTCCGTTCCAGTGAATCCAACGCGCTTTAACACTAAAATGGCGCAAGGAAACTTGCTGGCAGCGGAAAATGCAGCATTTCCCGCATTTGAAGACAAACAGGCAACAACGATGTGCACAAATTTCATCGCATAACTCACCGCGCCGTTTTCATCCTAGCATGTGCTTTTAGGATCATAACTCTGGGACTTCGTGAGAATGCAAAAAAACCCCATTCTCAGGTTGAACTAGACCGAAGAAATATTCTCGGAGTCTCGCGTAGAATCGTTCATCAAAAGAATCAGATCTGTTTTCATCAAGACTTCCATTTACAACATCTAATTAAGTTCTCTAGCACTTATTACAGCATGAGTGATTATAGAAAGCGTGCACGCATTTGCGTATTACAAGTTAATCTTCTCAGTTTCCATGATGCATGTTTCAACAGTCGAGGCTGGAAAAACGCATCGCATCTGATGGTGCAATGGACACTTAGAGATTCTCCATAGGCTTAATGTTTTTTCTTCTATACCATTTCTTGATACCGAGTTCGATCCTCATCATTCAGGCTCAGTTCTGGCATTGCTGGCGCCATACGAAGCCTTTTGCAGTAAATTGGGGAGGCGTGAACGGTTGTCAACTCAAAATTTTTTTTGCATATCTATGAGAGAACTCACCAATTCACTGAAGAGTGAATGAAAGGATCTCGGGTTGTCAAAATCGTTTAGACGGGAAGATAGCTTCGAAATCCCTACAACCAGGTACGATATCTCAATAGCGTACGCCGAAATCTGAAAACGTCGTCAACAACGTAACATTACTTTACTTATCACCTTTTATTTAGGGAAAAATTTTTATTGTTATTCGTGAACCTCGCATCCTCGGAATACAAGATGTGCGTTCAACACGAGAATTGCGCAGTGGAACATTAAGCGAACTGGGGGCAGCAAGTCTACGGCTCGGTGATCTACAGCATTAACCAAATACCCAATCATGCAAGGACTACTTGCAATTTGTCAAAAATTTGTGATTGTATTACACCGGAAGCTGTGAAAAAACCGGGGTGAAAGAAGAAACCGCCAATTTGGGATGTGGGAACGAATTCCAGACGCATAAACACACAACTTTTCAGTTTTAGAGAAACGGCAGTTAGGAGACACTTTGCGACACGATGATAATTCACTGTGATTTTTCCCAATATTGTGCTTTGCGTTGGTCTCATCGAAACTTCAAAAATTACACCGCGCTATGCTTCACCACCTCAGAAGTTTCACAGAGCTATATCATCTTAAATCAGAAGCACCCAAGCCGCCTAAATCGTGCGATAACCTTTCCTGACCAATCCGAACCTCCAGAATGCGTTACACAACAGCAGCAGAAAGGGTGCTGTCTACTTCACTAAAGTAATTCTGCACCGCTATTACTGTTATTATTATTGTTATTATTATTATTTAGTATTATTATTATTTATTATTATCGTTTAGTATTATTATTATTTATTATTATTATTACTATTATTTATTATTGTTGTTATTATTAACAATTACTACTATCAATTACTACTATTATTTGTTATCATTTATTATTACTACTATTATTTATTATTATTATTTCCTATCATTTATTTATCGAAGCTAAAGTGCAGGCCTAATTGTGATATGCTCTGTCCGAGTGTCACCTTTGGAACTTTGTTTTTCACCCACGACCATTTACTCTTTTCATCATTTCTGTGGCACAAAAGTCAGCTCCGCCAGAACCTCCCGTTACGCATCCCTCCTACTGCGCATCACCCCAGCTCATTCATTCGCAAACAATGCAACATCACCATAGCGATTTTTTCCAGCATTCCAGAAGTGAACAGTACTCATTGATAACCAGTTCTTACAATGCCCATGACAGCTACAACGAGCCAATCATGCAGCATATCTGGCGGACACATACCCAGTAAACATCAGCCGCTGTTTCTGTATAGAATCAGTTGTGTTCCAGCGAAAAGGTGCGTCAAAATTACAGTTTCTCAAGCAGTGCCTGCCTGTCGAAGTTCTCTGCGAATGACGTATCGCAACAAATATCATGAGCAACGTAAAGATGACATGATAAAAACGGATAATTTTTAACTCTCCAACCCTTGCAAGGGATCCAAAAGGTGTTCCAAATATGCCCCTTGGAGGATTATGATTCATTATAGCGCACGCTTGCCAACCTCATCGTTCACAGTGACCTCCACGTGTATACTATCAGACTGAGAAACAGGCAAACTTCGACCACATCACAAGGATGGATTCATGTCGGACAATGGAATGAAAGCCAAATGAATTATATGTGGACCAACCTTCAAATAAATTTTATAGTAATTAAGCTGAAAGTTGCCTCGCTCGCGAAGTGAATCCATATGGAATGGATTCGCATGCACGTAATTATCGAAACGCACTAAAAACAGCATTTGTATGTAGCTTAGACAAGAAAGCTTCTGGAAGCGTGCCTAAAAGATATGCGCAGACTTAAAGAGAAGAAAGGCTAAACTTTCTACCGCCCTAAAACAAAAGATCCTAAAAACCTCTATACTATGATGCAAGTAGAGGATGCCCGACTAATCGAGTGAGATGTGAACAACTTTGCAAAGCAAAATAACAGATATCGAAGCAAGCAATACCTCAACAATACTTTGCCCTCATGGACCGGTTCCTTCCGACCGCTCGCGAGTAGTGCTCAATGCTAAAACATTCGCAAGCAACGCTGGACCGGCAGTTCTAGTTCCAGCGATTCGAACAGGACATATTTCTTTCCCATGTATTCTGCGAGAATATGTAAAACTTCCTACAACATCTTGCAGGAAAATTTGCGTGGTCTATTCGGTTTACTGCTCGTTCTTGATTCAAGTCAAAGGTCGACAGGTCAAACAGATACAGGCAAAGGTAAGTAGAAAGTTTTAACTATTAAAACTCCGAATCAAACGCAAATGGAGATCAATCCACCAGTTTCAAAGAGAAACAGATACAAGCACTCACGCGAGGGAGAATCTACTCATGAAGCAATCGAACGTAACAACAAAAATCCGACGACGCAGCACTCCCGCTCCTTGTGTCCGACGAAATCGTTTCTCAATTTTCCACTTCTTTGCCGGCATAACTACACGGCTCCTTAACAATGGAAACAAACTATTACTGCTTCCGCATGCAGCGTTCCATCTCAGCAACACCTGGACATCGCTGAAGTCAATAGCACTACCCGATAAATCGTCTCGTCTTTAAACAACCATCATGCATCCACTGTCCCGTGAAAAAGAAGTGATTTGGGGAACATTCTCTGTCGCTTATATTCTCTGCATAGTAAAATCACAGCCATGTTAACTGTACTTGGATCAATACGAAGCGGTATAGTTGTGTGTGTTTGTGTGTGGTGTGTGTGTTTGTGTGTGTTTTTGTGTGTGTTCTTGTGTGTGTTTTTGTGTGTGTTTTTTGTTGTGTGTTTTTGTGTGTGTGTTTTGTGTGTGTTTTTGTGTGTGTTTTTGTGTGTTTTTGTGTGTGTTTTTGTGTGTGTTTTTGTGTGTGTTTTTTGTGTGTGTTTTTGTGTGTGTTTTTGTGTGTGTTTTTGTGTGTGTTTTGTGTGTGTGTTTTTGTGTGTGTTTTTGTGTGTGTGTTTGTGTGTGTGTGTTCTTGTGTGTGTTTTTGTGTGTGTTTTTGTGTGTGTTTTTGTGTGTTTTTGCGTGTGTGTTTTTGTGTGTGTTTTTGTGTGTGTTTGTGTGTGTGCGTTTTTGTGTGTGTTTTTGTGTGTGTTTTTTTGTGTGTTTTTGTGCGTGTTTTTGTGTGTTTTTTGTGTGTGTTTTTGTGTGTGTTTTTGTGTGTGTGTGTGTTTGTGTGTGTTTTTTGTGTGTGTTTTTGTGTGTTTTTTTTTGTGTTTGTGTGTGTGTGTTTGTGTGTGTATGTTTTTGTGTGTGTTTTTGTGTGTGTTTTTGTATGTGTTTTTGTGTGTGTTTTTGTGTGTGTGTTCTTGTGTGTGTTTTTGTGTGTGTTTTTGTGTGTGTTTTTGTGTGTGTTTTTGTGTGTGTGTTTTTGCGTGTGTTTTTGTGTGTGTTGTGTGTGTGTGTTTTTGTGTGTGTTTTTGTGTGTGTGTGTATTTGTGTGTTTCTGTGTGTGTTTTTGTGTGTATTTTTGTGTGTGTTTTTGTGTGTGCTTTTGTGTGTGGTTTGTGTGCGTCTTTGTGTGTTTTTGTGTTTTTTTTTGTGTGTGTTTTTGTGTGTGTTTTTGTGTGTGTTTTGTGTGTGTTTTTGTGTGTGTTTTTGTGTGTGTTTTTGTGTGTGTTTCTGTGTGTGTTTTTGTGTGTGTTTTTGTATGTGTTTTTTGTGTGTGTTTTTGTGTGTTTTTTTGTGTGTGTTTTTGTGTTTGTTTTTGTGTGTGTATTTGTGTGTGTTTTTGTGTGTGCTTTTGTGTGTGTTTTTGTGTGTGTTTTTGCGTGTGTTTTTGTGTGTGTTTTTTTGTGTGTGTTTTTTGTATGTTTTTGGGTGTGTTTTTGCATGTGTTTTTGTGTGTGTTTGTGTGTGTGTGTTTTTGTGTGTGATTTTGTGTCTGTTTTTGTGTGTGTTTTTTGTGTGTGTTTTTTTGGTGTGTTTGTGTGTGTGTGTTTTGTGTGTGTTTTTGTGTGCGTGTTTTTGTGTGTGTTTTTGTGTGTGTTTTTGTGTGTGTTTTTGTGTGTGTTTTTGTGTGTGCTTTTGTGTGTGTTTTTGTGTGTGTTTTTTGTGGGTGTTTTTGTGTGTGTTTTTGTGTGTGTTTTTTGTATGTTTTTGGTGTGTTTTTGCGTGTGTTTTTGTGTGTGTTTTTGTGTGTGTTTTTGCGTGTGTTTTTGTGTGTGTTTTTGTGTGTGTTTTTTGTATGTTTTTGGTGTGTTTTTGTGTGTGTTTTTGTGTGTGTTTTTGTGTGTGTTTCTGTGTGTGTTTTTGTGTGTGTTTTTGTGTGTGTTTTTGTGTGTGTTTTTGGGTGTTTTTTTTGTGTGTGTTTTTTGTGTTTGTTTTTGTGTGTGTGTTTGTGTGTGTTTTTGTGTGTGCTTTGTGTGTGTTTTGTGTGTGTTTTTGCGTGTGTTTTTTTGTGTGTGTTTTGTGTGTGTTTTTTGTATGTTTTTGGTGTGTTTTTGCATGTGTTTTTGTGTGTGTTTGTGTGTGTGTGTTCTTGTGTGTGATTTTGTGTCTGTTTTTTGTGTGTGTTTTTGTGTGTGTTTTTGCGTGTGTGTTTTGTGTGTGTGTGTTTTTGTGTGTGTTTTTGTGTGCGTGTTTTTGTGTGTGTTTTGTGTGTGTTTTTGTGTGTGTTTTTGTGTGTGTTTTTGTGTGTGCTTTTTGTGTGTGTTTTTGTGTGTTTTTTGTGGGTGTTTTGTGTGTGTTTTTGTGTGTGTTTTTTGTATGTTTTTTGGTGTGTTTTTGCGTGTGTTTTTGTGTGTGTTTG
>CM075173.1:14334242-14341742 GCA_037576465.1 Parascaris univalens
TGTGTCCGTGTGTGTGCGTGTCTCTGTGTGTCTGTGTGCGTGTGTATATGTGTGTGTGTGTGTGTCTGTATGTGTGCGTGTCTGTATGTGTGTGTGTGTGTATGTGTGTGTGTTTTATGTGTGTTTTTGTGTGTGTTTTTGTGTGTGTTTTTGCGTGTTTTTGTGTGTGTGTCTGTGTGTCTGTGTGTCTGTGTGTGTCTGCGTGTGTGTGTCTGTGTGTGTGTCTGTCCGTGTGTCTGTGTGTGTTGTGCGTGTGTGTCTGTGTGTGTTGTGTCCGTGTGTGTGTATCTGTGTGTGTGTCTGTGTTTGTGTGTGTCTGTGTGTGTGTGTCTCTGTGTGTGTGTGTCTGTGTGTGTGTGTCTGTGTGTGTGTGTGTCTGTGTGTGTGTGTGTATGTGTGTATATGTGTGTATGTGTGTGCGTGTGTGTTTGTGTGTGTGTGTGTGTGTGTGTTTTTTGTGTGTGTGTTTATGTGTGTATGTTTTTTGTGTGTTTTGAGTGTGAGTGTTGTGTGTGTTTTTGTGTGTGTGTTTGTGTGTGTTTTTGTGTGTGTGTGTGTCTGTGTGGTGTCTGTGTGCGTCTGTGTGTGTGTGTCTGTGTGTGTTTGTGTGTGTGTGTCTGTGTGTGTGTGTCTGTGCGTGCGTGTCTGTGTGTGTGTGTATTTTTGTGTGTGTGTATGTAGTGTGCATATGTGTATGTGTGTGCGTGTGCGTGTGTTGTGTGTGTGTGTGTGTTTTTGTGTGTGTGTTTATGTGTGTGTGTTTTTTTGTGTGTTTTTGAGTGTGTGTGTGTTTGTGTTTTCGTGTGTGTTTTTGTGTGTGTATTTGTGTGTGTGTGTGTTTTTGTGTGTATGTATGTTTTTTATATGTGTGTCTGTGTGTGTGTGTCTGTGTGCGTGTCTGCGTGTGTGTGTCTGTGCGTGTGTGTCTGTGTGTGTGTCTGTGTGTGTGTTTGTGCGTGTGTTTGTCTGTGTGTGTGTCTGTGTGTGTGTGTCTATTGTGTGTGTGTCTGTGTGTGTGCCTGTGTGTGTGTCTCTGTGTGTGTGCGTCTCTGTTTGTGTGTGTGTGTATTTGTGTGTGTGGTGTGTGTGTACGTGTGTGTGTGTGCGTGTCTGTGTGTGTGTCTGTGTGGGTGTGCGTCTGCGTGTGTGTGTCTGTGTGTGTGTCTGTGTGTGTCTGTGTGGGTGTGCGTCTGCGTGTGTGTCTGTGTGTGTGTCTGTGTGTGTCTGTGTGTGTGTGTCTGTGTGCGTGTGTGTGTGCGTGGTGTGTGTGTGTGGTGTTCGTGTCTGTCTGTGTGTATGTGTCTGTGTGTGTGTCTGTGTGTGTGTCTCTGTGTGTGTCTCTGTGTGTGGTGTGTGTATGTGCGTGTGTGTGTGTGTTTTTTTGTGTGTGTGTCTGTGTGTGTGTGTCTGTGTGTGTGTGTCTGTGTGTGTGTCTGTGTGGGTGTGCGTCTGCGTGTGTGTGTCTGTGTGTGTGTGTCTGTGTGTGTCTGTGTGTGCGTGTCTGCGTGTGTCTGTGTGTGTGTGTCTGTGTGTGTGTGCGTGTGGTTGTGTGGTGTGTGTGTGTCTGTGTGTGTGTGCTGTGTGTGTGTCTGCGTGTGTGTCTGTGTGTGTGTGTCTGTGTGTGTGTCTGTGTGTGTTGTCTGTGTGTGTGTGTCTGTGTGTGTGTTTTTGTGTGTGTCTGTGTGTGTGTCTGTGTTTGTGTCTGTGTGTGCGTGTGTCTGTGTGTGTGCGTGTCTGTATGTGTCTGTGTGTGTTTATGTGTGTGTGTGTGTGTTTTTGTGTGTGTGCGTGTCTGTGTGTCTGTGTGTGTCTGTGTGTGTGTGTGTCTGTGTGTGTGTGTCTGTGTGTGTGTCTGTGTGTGTGTCTCTGTGTGTGTGTGTCTCGTGTGTGTGTGTGTGTATGTGTGTGTGTCTGTGTGTCCGTGTGTGTGTGTCTGTGTGTGTGTGTCTGTCTGTTTGTGTCTGTGTGTGTCCGTGTGTGTGTGCCTGTGTGTGTCGTGTGTGTGTCTGTGTGTTGTGTGCCTGTGTGTGGATCTGTGTGTGTGTCTGTGTTGTGTGTGTCTGTGTGTGTGTGTGTGTCTGTGTGTGTCTGTGTGTGTGTATGTGTGTGTGTGTGTGTCTGTGTTTGTGTGTGTGTGTGTGTTCTTGTGTGTGTGTCTGTGTGTGTGTCTCTGTGTGTGTGTCTGTTGTGTGTGTCTGTGTGTGCGTGTGTCTGTGTGTGCGTGTGTCTCTGTGTGTGTGCGTCTGGGTGTGTGTCTGTGTGTGTGTCTGTGTGTGTGTCTGTGTTTGTGTGTGTCTGTGTGTGTCTCTGTGTGTGTGTGTCTGTGTGTGTGTCTGTGTTTGTGTGTCTGTGATTACGTGTGTCTGTGTATGCGTCTGTGTGTGTGTGTGTCTGTGTGTGTGTCTGTGTGTGTGTGTTTTTTGTGTGTGGTCTTTGTGTGTGTGTCTGAGTGTGTGTCTGTGTGTGTTTCTGTGTGTGTGTGTGTTTTTGTGTGTGTGTGTGTGTGCGCGTGTGTTTTTGTTTGTGTGTCTGAGAGTGTGTGTCTGTGTTTGTGTGTGTCTGTGTTTGTGTGTGTCTGTGTGTGCGTCTGTGTGTGTGTGCCTGTGTGTGCGTCTGTGTGTGTGTATCTGTGTGTTTGTCTGTGTTTGTGCGTGTCTTTGTGTGTGTGTCTGTGTGTGTGCGTGTCCTGTATGTGTCTGTGTGTGTGCGTGTGCGTGTGTGTCTGTGTATGTGTCTGTGTGTGTGTCTGTGTGTGTGTCTGTGTGTGTGCGTATGTGTGTGTGTTCTGTGTGCGTGTGTTTCTGTGTGTATGTGTGTTTTTGTGTGTGTGTGTGTGTGCGTGTGTTTTTGTGTGTGTGTCTGAGTGTGTGTGTCTGTGTTTGTGTGTGTCTGTGTTTGTGTGTGTCTGTGTATGCGTCTGTGTGTGTGTGTCTGTGTGTGTGTCTGTGTGTGTGTGTTTTTTGTGTGTGTGTCTTTGTGTGTGTGTCTGAGTGTGTGTCTGTGTGTGTTGTCTGTTGTGTGTGTGCCTGTGTGTGTGTATATGTTGTGTGTCTGTGTTTGGTGTGTCTGTGTTGTGTGTGTGTGTGTGTTCTTGTGTGTGTCTGTGTGTGTGTCTCTGTGTGTGTGTCTGTTTGTGTGTGTCTGTGTGTGCGTGTGTCTGTGTGTGCGTGTGTCTCTGTGTGTGTGCGTCTGGGTGTGTGTCTGTGTGTGTGTCTGTGTGTGGTGTCTGTGTTTGTGTGTGTCTGTGTGTGCGTCCGTGTGTGTGTCTGTGTGTGTGTCTGTGTGTGTGTCTGTGTGTGTGTGTTTCTGTGTGTGTGCGCGTGTGTGTGTCTGTTCGTGCGTGTCTGTGTGTGTCTGTGTGTGTGTGCCTGTGTGTGTGTTTTTGTGTGTGTGTCTGTGTGCGTGTCCTGTGTGTGTGCGTCTGTGTGTGTGTCTGTGTGTGTGTCTGTGTGTGTGCGTCTGTGTGTGTGTATCTGTGTGTGTGTCTGTATGGGTGTGTGCGTGTGTTTTTGTGTGTGTCTCTGAGTGTATGTGTCTGTGTTTGTGTGTGTCTGTGTGTGCGTGTGTCTGTGTGTGCGTGTGTCTGTGTGTGTCTGTGTGAGTGTGTCTCTGTGTGTGTGTCTCTGTGTGCGTGTGTGTGTGTGTCTGTGCGTGCGTGTCTGTGTGTGTGTGTCTGTGTGTGTGCGTGTCTGTGTGTGTCTGTGTGTGCGTCTGTGTGTGTGTGTTTGTGTGTGTGTGTCTGTGTGTGTGTGCCTGTGTGTGCGTCTGTGTGTGTATCTGCGTGTGTGTCTGTGTTTGTGTGTCTGTGTGTGTGTGTCTGTGTGTGTGTATCTGTGTGTGTGTCTGTGTTTGTGTGTGTCTGTGTTTGTGTGTGTCTGTGTGTGTGCGTGTCTGTGTGTGTCTGTGTGTGCGTCTGTGTGTGTGTGTCTGTGTTTGTGTGTCTGTGTGCGTGTGTCAGTGTGTGTGTATCTGTGTGTGTGTCTGTTTGTGTTGTCTGTGTGAGCGTGTGCCTGTGTGTGTGCGTGTCTGTGTGTGTGTGTGTCTGTGTGTGTGTGTGCGTGTGTGTGTGTGTGTGGTGTGTGTGGTCTGTGTGTGTGCTGTGTGTGTGTGCCTCTGTGTGTGTGTCTCTGTCTGTGTGTGTGTGTATGTGTGTGTGTGTGCTTTTGTGTGTGCGTCTGTGTGTGTGTCTGTGTGTGTGTCTGTGTGAATGTGCGTCTGTGTGTGTCTGTCTGTGTGTGTGTCTGTGTGTGTGTCGGTGTGTGTGTGTTGTGTGTGTGTGTGGTGTTTGTGTCTGTCTGTGTGTATGTGTCTGTGTGTGTGTGTCTGTGTGTGTGTCTCTGTGTGTGTCCTGTGTGTGTGTGTGTATGTGCGTGTGTGTGTGTGTGTGTTTTGTGTGTGTGTCTGTGTGTGTTTGTCTGTGTGTGTGTGTGGTGTTTGTGTCTGTCTGTGTGTATGTGTCTGTGTGTGTGTCTGTGTGTGTGTCTCTGTGTGTGTCTCTGTGTGTGTGTGTGTATGTGCGTGTGTGTGTTTTTTGTGTGTGTGTCTGTGTGTGTGTGTCTGTGTTGTGTGTCTGTGTGTGTGTCTGTGTGGGGTGCGTCTGCGTGTGTGTGTCTGTGTGTGTGTCTGTGTGTGTCTGTGTGTGTGTGTCTGTGTGTGTGTGTGCGTGTGTGTGTGTGGTGTGCGCGTGTTCTGTGTGTGTGTGTCTGTGTGTGTGTCTGCGTGTGTGTCTGTGTGTGTGTGTCTGTGTGTGTTTCTGTGTGTGTGTGTCTGTGTGTGTGTGTCTGTGTGTGTGTTTTTGTGTGTGTCTGTGTGTGTGTCTGTGTTTTGTCTGTGTGTGTATGTGTGTGTGTGTGTGTTTTGTGTGTGTTGCGTGTCTGTGTGTGTCTGTGTGTGTGTGTCTGTGTGTGTGTGTGTCTGTTGTGTGTGTCTGTGTGTGTGTCTGGTGTGTGTGTGTCTCTGTGTGTGTGTGTCTCTGTGTGTGTGTGTGTGTATGTGTGTGTCTGTGTTTCCGTGTGTGTGTGTCTGTGTGTGTGTGTCTGTCTGTTTGTGTCTGGTGTGTGCGTCCGTGTGTGTGCCTGTGTGTGTCGGTGTGTGTGTCTGTGTGTGTGTGCCTGTGTGTGTGGATCTGTGTGTGTGTCTGTGTTTGTGTGTGTCTGTGTGTGTGCGTGTCTGTGTGTGTCTGTGTGTGTGTATGTGTGTGGTGTGTGTGTCTGTGTTTGTGTGTGTGTGTGTTCTTGTGTGTGTGTCTGTGTGTGTGTCTCTGTGTGTGTGTCTGTTTGTGTGTGTCTGTGTGTGCGTGTGTCTGTGTGTGCGTGTGTCTCTGTGTGTGTGCGTCTGGTGTGTGTCTGTGTGTATGTCTGTGTGTGGGTGTCTGTGTTTGTGTGTGTCTGTGTGTGTCTCTGTGTGTGTGTGTCTGTGTGTGTGTCTGTGTTTGTGTGTCTGTGATTACGTGTGTCTGTGTGTGCGTGTTTTTCTGTGTGTGTGTGTGTTTCTGTGTGTGTGTGTGTGTGTGCGTGTGTTTTTGTTTGTGTGTCTGAGAGTGTGTGTCTGTGTTTGTGTGTGTCTGTGTTTGTGTGTGTCTGTGTGTGCGTCTGTGTGTGTGTGCCTGTGTGTGCGTCGTGTGTGTGTATCTGTGTGTGTGTCTGTGTTTGTGCGTGTCTTTGTGTTGTGTCTGTGTGTGTGCGTGTCTGTATGTGTCTGTGTGTGTGCGTGTGCGTGTGTGTCTGTGTATGTGTCTGTGTGTGTGTCTGTGTGTGTGTCTGTGTGTGTGCGTATGTGTGTGTGTGTCTGTGTGCGTGTGTTTTCTGTGTGTATGTGTGTTTTTTGTGTGTGTGTGTGTGCGTGTGTTTTTGTGTGTGTGTCTGAGTGTGTGTGTCTGTGTTTTGTGTGTGTCTGTGTTTGTGTGTGTCTGTGTATGCGTCTGTGTGTGTGTGTCTGTGTGTGTGTCTGTGTGTGTGTGTTTTTTTGTGTGTGTGTCTTTGTGTGTGTTTCTGAGTGTGTGTGCGTGTGTGTGTGTCTGTTCGTGCGTGTCTGTGTGTGTCTGTTGTGTGTGTGCCTGTGTGTGTGTTTTTGTGTGTTTGTCTGTGTGCGTGTCCCTGTGTGTGTGCGTCTGTGTGTGTGTCTGTGTGTGTGTGTTTTTGTGTGTGTGTCTTTGTGTGTGTTTCTGAGTGTGTGTGCGTGTGTGTGTGTCTGTTCGTGCGTGTCTGTGTGTGTCTGTGTGTGTGTGCCTGTGTGTGTGTTTTTGTGTGTGTGTCTGTGTGCGTGTCCCTGTGTGTGTGCGTCTGTGTGTCTGTCTGTGTGTGTGTCTTGTGTGTGCGTCTGTGTGTGAGTATCTGTGTGTGTGTCTGTATGGGTGTGTGCGTGTGTTTTTGTGTGTGTCTCTGAGTGTATGTGTCTGTGTTTGTGTGTGTCTGTGTGTGCGTGTGTCTGTGTGTGTATGTGTGTGTGTGTGTCTGTGTGTGCCTGTGTGTGTGTGTTTTGTGTGTGTGTGTTTCTGTGTGTGTGTGTCTGTGTGTGTGTGTGTCTGTGTGTGTGTGTCTGTGTGTGCGTGTGTCCGTGTGTGTGCGTGTCTCTGTGTGTCTGTGTGCGTGTGTATATGTGTGTGTGTGTGTGTCTGTATGTGTGTGTGTCTGTATGTGTGTGTGTGTATGTGTGTGTGTCTTTGTGTGTGTTTTTGTGTGTGTTTTTGTGTGTGTTTTTGCGTGTGTTTTTGTGTGTGTGTGTGTCTGTGTGTCTGTCTGTGTGTGTCTGTGTGCGTGTATGTGTGTGTGTGTCTGTGTGTCTGTGTGTGTGTCTGTGTGTGTGTGTCTCTGTGTGTGTGTGTCTGTGTGTGTGTGTGTTTTTTGTGTGTGTGTCTGTGTGTGTGTGTGTCTGTGTGTGTGTGTGTCTGTGTGTGTGTGTCTGTGTGTGTGTCTATGTGTGTGTGTGTGTGTATGTGTGTATATGTGTGTATGTGTGTGCGTGTGTGTTTGTGTGTGTGTGTGTGTGTGTGCGTTCGTGTGTGTGTGCCTTTGTGTGTGTGTCTCTGTGTGTGTGTGTCTCCGTGTGTATGTGTGTGTGTGTGTGTCTGTGTGTCTGGTTGTGTGTGCATGTGTGTGTGTGCGCGTCTGTGTGTGTCTGTGCGTGTGTGTGTATGTGTGTGTGTGTTTTTGTGCGTGTGTGTGTGTCTGTGTGTGTCTGTGTGTGTGTCTGTGTGTGTGTCTGTGTGTGTGTGGTTGTGTGTGTCTGTCTGTGTGTGTGTCTGTGTGTGTGTATCTGTGTGTGTCTGTGTCTGCGTGTGTCTGTGTGTGTGTGTCTGTGTGTGTGTGTCGTGTGCGTCTGTGTGCGTGTGTATATGTGTATGTGTGTGTGTCTGTGTGTGTGTGTGTGTGTGTGTGTTTTTTGTGTGTGTTTTTGTGTGTGTTTTTTGTGTGTGTTTTGTGTGTGTCTTTGTGTGTGTTTTTGTGTGTGTTTTTTTGTGTGTGTCTGTGTGTGTATGTGCGTGTGTGTGTGTGTGCGTTC
>CM075173.1:14345732-14348232 GCA_037576465.1 Parascaris univalens
TTGTGTGTGTTTTTGTGTGTTTCTGTGTGTGGTGTCTGTGTGTGTGTGTCTGTATGTGTGTCTGTGTGTGTCTGTGTGTGTATGTGGTGTTGTGTGTTGGTGTGTGTGTGTGTGTGTCTGTGTTGTGTCTGTGTGTGTGTCTGTGGTGTGTGTCTGTGTGTGTGTTGTCTGTGTGTGTGTCTGTGTGTGTGTGTCTGCGTGTGTGTGTCTGTGTGTGTGCGTCTGTGTGTGTGTGTCTGTGTGTGTGTCTGTATGTGTGTCTGTGTGTGTCTGTGTGTGTCTGTGTGTGTGTGTCTGTGTGTGTGTATGTGTGTTTTTGTGTGTGTGTATGTGCGTTTTTTGTGTGTGTGTGTGTCTGTGTGTGTGTGTGTTTTTGTGTTGTGTCTGTGTGTGTGTGTCTGTGTGTGTGTCTGTGTGTGTTTTTTGTGTGTGTGTTTGTGTGTGTGGTGTGTGTGTTTTGTGTGTGTGTGTGTTTTTGTGTGTGTGTTTTTGTGTGTGTGTTTTTGTGTGTGTGGTTTTGTGTGTGTGTGGTGTTTTTGTGTGTGTGTGTTTTTTGTGTGTGTGTGTTTTTTTGTGTGTGTGTGTGTTTTGTGTGTGTGTTTTTGTGTGTGTGTGTGTGTTTGTGTGTGTGTGTTTTTGTGTGTGTTTTTGTGTGTGTGTGTGTTTTGTGTGTGTTTGTGTGTGTGTGTTTGTGTGTGTGTCTGTGTGTGTGGTCTGTGTGTGTGTTTGTGTGTGTGTGTTTGTGTGTGTGTGTTTGTGTGTGTTGTGTGTGTGTCTTGTGTGTGTGTCTGTGTGTGTGCCTGTATGTGTGTCTGTGTGTGTGTCTGTGTGTCTGTGTGTGTCTGTGTGTGTCTTTGTGTGTGTGTCTGTGTGTGTGTCTGTGTGTGTGTCTGTGTGTGTTTTTGTGTGTGTGTGTGTTTTTGTGTGTGTGTGTGTGTGTTTTTTGTGTGTGTGTGTGTGTTTTTTTGTGAGTGTGTGTGTTTTGGTGTTGTGTGTTTGTGTGTGTGTTTTTGTGTGTGTTTGTGTGTGTGTTTGTGTGTGTGTCTGTGTGTGTTTTTGTGTGTGTCTGTGTGTGTGTGTGTCTGTGTGTGTGTCTGTGTGTGTCTGTGTGTGTCTATGTGTGTGTGTCTGTGTGTGTGTCTGTGTGTCTGTGTGTGTGTGTTTTTGTGTGTGTGTGTTTGTGCGTGTGTTTTGTTTGTGTGTTTGTGTGTGTTTGTGTGTGTGTTTTTGTGTGTGTTTTGTGTGTGTGTTTGTGTGTGTGTTTGTGTGTGTGTTTGTGTGTGTGTTTTTGTGTGTGTTTGTGTGTGTGTGCGTGTGTATTTGTGTGTGTGTGTATTTGTGTGTGTTTGTGTGTGTGTTTGTGTGTGTGTTTTTGTGTGTGTGTGTGTTTGTGTGTGTGAGTGTTTGTGTGTGTTTGTGTGTGTGTTTGTGTGTGTTTGTGTGTGTGTTTGTGTGTGTGTTTGTGTGTGCTTGTGTGTGTGTTTGTGTGTGTTTTTGTGTGTGTGTTTTTGTGTGTGTGTTTTTGTGTGTGTGTTTTTGTGTGTGTGTTTTTTGTGTGTGTTTGGGTGTGTGTTTGCGTGTATGTGTGTGTGTGTTTTTGTGTGTGTGTTGTGTGTGTCTGTGTGTGTGTGTGTTTTGTGTGTGTTTGTGTGTGTGTTTGTGTGTGTGTTTGTGTGTGTGTGTTTGTGTGTGTGTGTATTTGTGTGTGTTTGTGTGTGTGTTTGTGTGTGTTTTTGTGTGTGTTTGTGTGTGTGTTTGTGTGTGTTTGTGTGTGTGTTTGTGTGTGTGTTTGTGTGTGGCTTGTGTTTGTGTGTGTGTGTTTTGTGTGTGTGTGTGTGTGTGTGTCTGTGTGTGTGTGTTTGTGTGTGTGTTTGTGTGTGTGTTTGTTGTGTTTGTGTGTGTGTTTGTGTGTGTGTGTTTTTGTTTGTGTGTTTTGTGTGTGTGTGTTTGTGTGTGTTTTTGTGTGTTTTGTGTGTGTGTTTGTGTGTGTTTGTGTGTGTGTGTTTTTTGTTGTGTGTTTGTGTGTGTGGTGTGTGTGTGTGTGTATTTGTGTGTGTGTTTGTGTGTGTGTGTGTGTATTTGTATGTGTGTGTGTATTTGTGTGTGTTTGTGTGTGTGTGTTTGTGTGTGTGTGTTTTGTTTGTGTGTATTTGTGTGTGTGTGTTTGTGTGTGTGTGTTTGTGTGTGTGTGTTTTGTGTGTGTGTGTTTGTGTGTGTGTTTGTGTGTGTGTCTGTGTGTGTGTGTCTGTGGTGTGTGTGTGTGTGTGTCTGTGTGTGTGTTTGCGTGTGTGTCTGTGTGTGTGTCTGTGTGTGTGTCTGTGTGTGTTTGTGTGTGTGTTTGTGTGTGTTTCTGTGTGTGTGTCTGTGTGTGTGTTGTGTGTGTCTGTGTGTGTGTCTGTGTGTGTCTGTGTGTGTGTTTGTGTGTGTTTTGTGTGTGTGTGTTTGTGTGTGTGTGTTTGTGTGTGTGTTTGTGTGTGTGTGTGTTTGTGTGTGTTTGTGT